>CAKNXH010042039.1:21944-38808 GCA_932178445.1 Andricus quercusramuli
TGACTTGGTTAAGCAAAATGGCATGGAGAGAGAGAAGACAGAGGGGGTAGAGAGAATAAGAGAATCAAGGTTTAACGGGAACTATATGTGGATTATGCCAAGGACAAGAGCGCAATATTTATGTGAGAAAGGAGAGAAAGGAAGTCAGGAGCTTATAGCGAGGATGAGGTGTGGGTGCATGGAGGGCTTCAATAGGTTCTGGCTCTCGCGAGAGAAGAGGATGTGTGAACTGTGTGGAAAGGGGGATGCAAGAGTGGAGCACTGGTTGGAGGAGTGCGTGGAGGTAGAAAGAAGTAAGATAAGCATGGAGGTATTGTTGCATGAAAAGGGGGAAAAAAAGGCAGTAGCATGGGTGAAGGTAGTGTTGGGTAAGATGGAGATGAAGAGAAGGAAGGAGGAAGAGGAATGAGGACGGAAAGATTGTAGATAGGAGAGAAAGTAGATATAAGTAACATGTAAATATTGCAAGTAGTAGATAAGTAGTAGGTATTAGAGCGAAAATAGAGGTTGGCAAGCGAGGCAATGCGAAAAAGTAGGGACATGCGTGCGAGGCGAGGCGAAGCGAGGAAGGCAAGGCGATAAAAGCGTGCGACTTAGAGATGAGGAATGGATGGATGTTAGTCTTTTTTGAGGGTTAGTTTTAAGAAAATTCTGTAAAAATGGAAGTGTAAGCAAGTCAATTTTTTAAGGCCAGCAGGCTGAAAAATAAACGTTTATCTAATCTAAATATAATATTTCTTTACAGTTCTTGATGGATACTCAAACCAGTTTTTTTTTCTGAATTTTTGTTATTTTTGTATTAATTATTATGAAATATTAATTATTATTGTTGTTTAAGCATGAAAGTTCAAAGGTTAAAAGGTCTTTGAAATTTTAACGATTCAAAGCTTTCTATGTCACACAATTCAGTTTGAAATTGTTCACTTTCAAATACCCGTCTTAATTTTAATTAATTTAAAACTTGAAGTGATTTCAAATAATCTGAGGGAAGTGTGTGTACCGAAAAAGTTCTACCATTCGTACTGAAATTTCAGTGAAAATAGCCACAGCCTAATTCAAAACATAATGTTGATTTTTGCGGAGTTGAAACAAAAAATGTAGAAGCTTCTCAAGACTTTTGAATGGCCTTGAAAAAATAATAACATTTTCTTATGATTTGTAGGAAAATTGAAACTTATTTTTCATTTTTAAAAATTATTTGAAGAGAATATCTTAAAAGATTCTACAATATTTCCGAAATTTTCCAAGAAGAATGTGGAAGATTGCAATTATTTTTTTTTCAATTTGCAGGTCTTTATAAAAATTGTAGGAAAAATTGGATTCATTGAAAAATATAATTAGTAGTTCTGAAAAAGATTTTCCGCGCACTTCATTGAATCATATCTTCCAAATATGTCCTCAAGTTACTCAAATTTTGTGTACAAATAATAAGTATTTAGTTGTTGTTCATGCATCAAAATTCAAAGTTCAAAGATTAAAAGCTCTTTGAAATTTAAACGATTCAAAGATTCCTATGTCAAAGAACTCAGTTTAAAATTCTTAACTTTTAAATGCTCGTCTTTTAAATACTCGTCTTCACTTTTGATTACTCGTTTTAAGTGGACAGTCACACATTGATAAATATTAGGTAATTCTTCTTTTTCTTCATTAAAAAATTTGTAATTGAATGGGTTGAAAATTGAATATTGCTCGTTACTTTCCTTCAATATTTAATATTTAATATTTCATTTAATATTCTTCAGTTTTGAATTTATTGACAATGTTGTTGTCAAATTAATTATTGTTCACTTTTTAACACTCAAAGTACAGATCCACTTTTAAAATAATTCATTTATTCAAATTGACAGTTAATAAAATGAAAATGTTTTTTTGGACAAATTTTATTTTTATATTTTCATTTTTAATTGTTCAGGTCTTCAAGACTGCATCTTAAAATTCATTAAAATAAAAATGTACGCTTCAAAATAAAATCCTGGAAGGAGAAATCTTTAAAGTAAAAGATTTTCATAATTCATAATTGGAAAAGATATCAATTCAACTAATTATGTAAAAAAATATCGAAATCGTACTTGGACAGATTTTTCTCCTAAAACTTCATAAAATTCCCGGTCAAAATTTAAATTTACTGTTATTTCCCGGTTTTTTAGGCCTCAGAGAAGTCACAGTCATTTCCCGGGTTAGCGGACACCGTGAATTTTTTAGTCTATGTTTGTCCTTTCAAAATAAGATACTTCGTTTTTTCTTTTCTTTTTACTTTATACGCGTTGACTCCAAAGTTATAATTTTCATGACATTTCTACGATAACAGCTGCGACGCTGGATTAATCGTTCATAGAATAACATTGTTAATTTTACTTTGTATGGATATCAACATTTTTTCGAGACAATCACAAGTTTTATGAAGGAAAGATTAAATAATTTATTGTGAATTAAATTGTCAAATTACAGGTACTACCAAAGGGGAAAGCACTGACAGCGAAGAGGGCGAAACGGTTCCAAGTGGTGCGAATATAATTTTAACAGCTCAAGTCGGAAAGAATTCGTCTGAATCGTGTTCAGAAATTAAACTGGAGTGCAAAAAAGTTCGAAAGTTAATAATAAGTGGTAAGAATTCTAAAAGTATAACTTTATGCAATTTAGGAGATTGTTTCTTTACTTTCGATATGGCGCATGAACCCAATTGAAATCATTTTCCAAAGAAAAAGAAATAATAATAATAATCACTTCGCTTAGACTAAATAAAACTTTTAATAGACGTTTCGCATTCATTGATATAAACATTCTGAAAATCAGTTCTACTATCGTTCAACAATTAATAAATATCTCCAAACCCCCTCAAAATTAGTCTCATGATAGGTGCATTTACCTGATGTTTATTGTAAATAAGAGAAATAATATTTACACAATATACCTGAAGTATACTAAGTTATGGACTTCGACGATTTTTATGCATTTATATTATTTGTTTTTGATCAATCTTGTATTTTCTTGCATTATTTATTTATTTGATCAGTGTACGGGCAACGCCCTTTATACAAACATCTTAAGAATAAAAGTAAAACTAATTAAAGTAATATAATGCATTTTCGATTTGCTCGTCCTGAGCCGCATTACTGAATCGTGTTGAGCGCATTGCGTAGGGCTTGTCTGAAACGTATTGCAGATACATCGAAGAAATCGACATCTTTACCATGTTGGTTAGCCTCGTTGCAGATTCTATTGAATATTGAGTTGAAACAATAGTTGGTGCGGTGCAAAGGTAGCTTAAATAATATCCTAGCGCGCAATGATTTCGAACTGACATAAAATTTAATTTCAGCTACTAAACTAGGGCTATCCATATGGCTATTCAATATATTAGAAAAGAAGCACAAGTCCGCGTACAAAAATCTCGAGGTCAGTTTAGGGATATTTAGCAGTGCCCTAATGCCATCGTAGTTGTGGTCACGTCTGGTCATGACCATTCCCAATTGTCTTGCTGCGAATCGCAGGAAGCGATTTTGCACTCGTTCGAGTCTCATTTTGTGAACATTGTAGAGGGGGCACCAGATAACGGAGGCTTATTCAAGAATTGGCCTGACCAGCGCAAAGTAGAGAGTCTTAAGGGCTAGGGGGGTTTTTAAAGTTTCGTGCATTCCTCGTGACAAACCCCAGAGTTTTGACAGCATTGTTAGCCGCTTGCGAGATCTGCTCGTCAAATGATAATAGCCCGTCAAGTATAATCCCCAAGTCACGTATCTGTGAAACTCTCTGTAACTCCTCTCCTCCAATGAAATAGTGATGTTGGATAGGCTATTTCCTTCTTGTAAAAGTGATAATCGCGCATTTTTTTATGTTTAATGGCATCCCGTTCAGGGTGCACCAAGCTTCAAGGCGAAAGAGATCGTCTTGAAGATCTAGGCAGTCCGAATGAGACCGGATAGCTTTATACAATTTAAGATCATCAGCAAAGAGGAGGCACAGACAAAACCTAAAAATGGCACAAATGTCGTTCACGTGCAGAAGCAACATTAGGGGTCCCAGGTGCGAGCCCTGAGGTACCCCAGATGTAGCCTGGAACCCCCCCCCCCCGGGGGGGGGTGACCACCCCTAAAGACAGCCACCGATCGTCCAGGTAGATAGATAACCAAGAAAGAATGTTGCCGGAAATGCCCATTGCCCTGAGCTTTGCCACGAGGATTCCATGGTCGACCTTGTCGAAAGCTTTCGAAAAGTCGGTGTAAACCGCATCAACCTGAACGCCAGATTCTATATTTTTCGCCAGAAAGTGAGTATAAATGCCTAAGTTAGTAAGAGAAGATTTACCTGTTCTGAAACCATGCTGCTCCTCAGCTAGATATTTTGAAGAGGCAAAATAGAGTTTATCGTGAATGATGCTTTCAAAGATCTTAGGAATGGAATCGAGTATTGTTATGGGTCTATAGTTTTTTAAATCATTTCGATTACCGCTTTTGAAAATAGGAATAAAAATACCCTTTTCCATTCTTGCGGAAATTGCCCATCTGCAATTGACTTATTAAAGATTAAATATAGTGGCTCTATCAGTGAAGAGCAACACGATTTCAGAAAAAGGGGAGGCACGCCGTCGGAACCTGCACCTTTGTTTGCATCTAATTTAGATATTTTAAACTTAATATCTTCTCGGCTGATGTGGACATTGGAAAAGTCGATACAATCAGAAAAGTCAAATTGTCGTTCGTGGACAATTGGGGTCGCATAGACTGACTTAAGAAAGGCTGCAAAAAGCTCAGCAATTCCCTCACTCGTGACAGCTGTGTCATTACCGCAAAACATGTGTTTAGGTAAATTATTATCTGAGCGTGTCATATTGATATAATTCCAAAAAGACTTGGGATTGCCTATTATAGAGTTCTCAGTATCTTGAATATATTTCGCATAACGGTAATCGGAAATTGATTTACACTGAGCCCGTAGTGTGGAGAAATGATTATAGTCGACGGTAGTCTTAGTGCGTTTATAATTTAAGTGAGCTGCCTTTTTCGCTCTCGTAAGAATTTTGAGATCGCTGCTAAACCAGGGAGGAAAAGTGGATGCTACGTAGACTTTCAAAGGAACAAAATACTCAAAAGCTACATACAGATGCGCATAGAAAATGTCTACAGAATCATTAGCTATAACTTTAGCGAAGATAAAATTCCAGTCAATGCTTCCTAGATAATTATTTATTGCCGCCACATTGGCCTTCTTAATGTTAAAACTTGCAACGTTGCAACCATAATCACCAGATACTCTGGTGACAAAGGAACTAAATGTACATGTCAGAGGCGGTTGATAGTTATCCACGGGAAAAAGGGGATCGTTGGCAACATCAACTTTATCGGTGTCAGAATTGGTAAATATCAAGTCTAGCAGGAACATGTGCGTATTAAAGTTACTATTAATTTGCTGAATGTTAAGATAGACAATAGAATCCGAGATAAGGTTCGTGATCTCAACATGCGCTTGTAAGGAACCACGTTTCGGCGCACAGATTGGCTCATGGTGAGACGAATCATTCCAGACTGCATAAGGCATATTAAAATCACCAAAAACATGAACGACAGCATTAGGAAAAGCATCAATTGCGTCCTCCAAGGCACACCTCTGACATTTTGGTAGTAAATACTTATCAGCTGGTTATACTCTAGTGTGTGTGTACGACCACTACTATTAGAAACACTTACGTTTACGCATGCGCTTGCTGCTGTTGGTCGCTGTCGCTGCTCTTCGCATTCTGTTGCTGTGATGTACTCGGACCTACATTCGTGATGCGCGGGATTCCATACCGGAAAGTCAATTTGAGACCTTCTTCTCCCTCTTTGCGACGTGATGATAGAGCTGGTTTCAACTCTGCTATTTCCTCTAGTTGGGCCTTCGTTTTGTCCGGAGTCAACCACAGGTTTTTCAATTTGAAACTTTTGACTGGGTCGTTCAGATCTCTCTTGGCATGAATAAAGTCTCGAAGCAGCGCATGCGCGACTACTTCCTTCTCGCATACAATCTTCACCGGTCGAGGTTTTGACTGAGCCTGTGAAAAACGCCAAGTCGATAAATCCGCATGTCTTTAGACACATTTTTTGGAGAAATTTCAGACAGAAGACTAGATACTAGGGACCGGGTCAGATCGTTTGAGGTTGATCCACCACTCATTATGGAAGAACCACCACCTTCAGCCCTTGCATGCTCAGGAAATCCAAACAGGATCAAATTATTTTTTCTTAGGTTTCTCTCTTCGATTTCGTTAATACAACTACGAGCAAGGGGCTTGTTGATACCGATAGGAAGGGAAAGACTTTCCGTTTGTATATTGGCGATAGTACCTTCAACTGCGGTCAGTCTTTCCGAAAAACCCTCTACTTTCTCCTCGGCTCGATCGACCCTTTTCATGACATTGTCAATCTTCAACGATAGGTCGTCGATCTTTGATGATAGGCCATTGACAGTTTTTGACACCTCATTTATTTTAGGCTGAAAGGATGTGAAAGCGTTGTTTATAATTCACTCGATGTCGTTTGCTGTGAGGGAAATCGGCCCAGGAGTAGATTCTGTCATTGCTGGCGATTTAGATCTAGGCTTGCAGCACTTCGTGTAGTAACCGGTGTCGAGAGTACCTGTGCGTCCAGCACAAGCAGGATTGTATGGAGTTTGACAACCTGGACAGAGCACTGCGTCGATTACTGGCCCCTTGCACCCACAACAAATTTTATTCGCCTGTGAGTCCTTAAGCTTCGGTCCCATTTCGCGAAGGGCAGAAAGTTATCCACTCACTTTTGAGGTTATGACACGAAAAGTCGTCACTTCAAGAATAAAACACTTCACAGGGATCAGTATTAATAAAATAATAAGGAGCACAGATCACTAATTGTAAAAACACAGTTAATTGCTGGCTGTGCACATTTAAGACGCTGCGATTATGAAGTATATACGAGAGCGCGAGCGACACGTCAGAACATGATGGCGGCCATCAATTTTCATCATTATATGCCTATTGTAAATTAGAGAAATTATATTTACGCAATACACTCGACTTCTATAAATTATATGTCTTTGTATTATATGTTTATTGTAAATAAGATAAATTAGATTTACATAGTATAACGATACGATTTTTGTACAAATATTTATTGGTTATTTTTTATTAATAAAATATGTCTTGTTGAAAAAATAAATTGTTTATTATTATTACCTTTTTTAAATAGTAATTATTCTAGTAATTTTAAATTTTTTAATTTCTTATGGATTTGAATTTCGCGGCCTTCAGGTTTAGTTCCTCCCCGAGACTATAGGAGCGCTGTAACTCGTGTACGGAAAATGCATTGGGCTCTTATGGCACCTTCCACTCTCTTTAATACTCTCTGATTTCAATAACCTAACATACATCAGAAATGGAGTAAAGGCGCTAAAATTTGAACGTAAGTAACAGTTGAAGAGCAAGAAAAACGATATTCAAGAAGTAGAAACAAGCAGGATAAATAGATTTAATTGTGTTTGATATTGTACGAAAATTCAAGATAGATTTCATGAAAATAACTCTAAGACAGAATTGTAAGATTCATTAAGATGAACAAGATCAGTGATTTTATTAAAACAGTTATCTAGTTCTTTTTTAATGAAGACCATTTCAGCAAAGGCTCTTTTTATCGGATGATTCTCTTGATGTAAAACTTCAATCTCATCCCAAAGAAAAAATTGAGAAATATTATCATTAATATTATTATATAAGTGGTCGTTAAGAACATTATTGTAGTTTAATCTAACACTATCCTGGTGTTCTTTACGTCTGATGTGTAAAGGTCTTTTTGTTTGTCCAATATAGCATTTGCCACAATTACAAGAAATACGGGAAACTACGTTAGTTTTTTCTAAAATTTCTAATTGGTCTTTGCCTCGTTTTATCATTTAATCAAGTTTAGCATTAATACTGAAAGTAGTGTCAATTTTATAGGTTTTTTAAATTCTTTTAATATTTTCCGAAATTTTACCATAGTGTGGAATAGTAATATTGCTTTTAGGATCAAATTCTTTTTCTACAGTATTATTGTCGTTATTAATTCTGTTTTTGTTATTAAGTTCTTTTAATTTTTTATCCGAAAGTAAAATAGCTAAATCAACTAAGTTCTTTATAATAGCTAATTTTTGTTGGAATGGATGTTTTGATAAAAAATTAAGCAACCGACCAGAATAAGTTGATTTGAGAAACCAATTAGTAGAGATGGTACCATTATCATTTTTTATAATGCTAATATTAAGAAAGTTAATAGTATTATTGTTTTCAATTTCATGCGTGAATTGTAATCTTTTATGGACTGAGTTGATAGTATTTAAAATAATTTCAATTTTTTCTTCAGGAATAATTAAAAATGTATCATCTACGTAACAAAAATTGGAAAGGATTTCAAATTCAATTTATCAAAAATCTCAGATTCTAAATCATGCATTACTATGTCAGCTAAATTATTTGAAATAGGAGATCCCACGGGAGTTCCAAAATTTTGTCTCTAATAAATGTTATTAAATTGAAAATAGGTATTATCCATCAGGAATTTAATCCCTTCTTCGAATTTATCTAAAGGTAATTTAGTAACTTTCTTAATAAAAGACCATCTTCTTTCAATGCTCTTAAGTACCAGTTCTACAGGAACGTTAGTAAAGAGAGAAGTTACATCAAGAAAATCATAATGTAATCAGAAGGAATAATGATTTTATCTCATTTTTGTTTAAAATCAATAGCATTTTTTATAAAAGATATCGGTTCAGGTAAACCAGAGTTTAAAATATTATTAAAGACCTTAGCCATAGTATATGTAGGAGAATTAATAGTGCTAACTACAGGTCTCAGAGGAAAATCATTTTTATGAATTTTAGGAAGTCCACAAATTCTAGCTAAATTAGTGTCCTCTGTAATAAGATCTTATCTCTCTATATTAGAACCTAAAAAACCTTTAAGTCTCCATTTATTTATTTTTTCAAAAGTTTTATTTTATAAAGATTTTAAGGGGTTATCATCAATTTCTTCATAAGTTGCTTCATCATTTAACATTAATTCCATTTTGTTATAATAATCTTGTTTATTGAGAATAACAGTAACGTTACATTTATCAGCACGTGTTATAAAAAGATCTTTATGTCTTTTGAGAAAGGTTTTAGTTTCAGAAATGTTCTTAGAGATAATTCTATCAGTGTCAGAAATTATGCTAGATTTTTTTTAAAATATTGATAAGATAAGGAAAGTATTATATTTCTTAATTCTGCTTGTAATTTATGTGGAATTTTATAACAAAATATCCATAAAAACTTTTTTTTTCACAAATTTTGAAACTACTATTACTAAAAAAATTATTATAATTAATGTTTTATTTTATTGGGTCAAGCTAACGTATTTGAACGGATTTCAAGGTATTTCCAAAACTTCCAAATTTTCCAAAAGATTTTTAAGGAATTTAAATGAATTTTATGAGATTTCAAAGGCTTTCAGTAATGTTAAAGAACTCACAGGATATCAAGCCGTTTCATAACATATTATTGAAATTTCAGAGTATTCATTCACAAAAAGTGTGGGATTTAAAATTTTTTTTAAGATTTTGAAGAATTTTAAAGATTTTACGATATTTAATAAGACGTTAAGCAATTTTGACAGATTGCAATCATTTGAAGAGATTTCAAGAACTTTCAAAAGATTTTAAGGATTTTAGTGTATTTTGAAAAATGCCAAGAAATTTTCCGGAGCTTAAACAAATTTCAAGGGATTTCAAAAATTTGAAGATTCAAAAAATGTCAAAGAATTTCTAACAATTGTACTGTAAGGGATTTGAAATGTTCTCAATAAGGTATTTTTATGCATTTTTTTTAAATATCTGAATTTGAAGGAATTCCAAGGAATACCGTGAGATTTCATTCACAAATGTTAAAACTACTAACATTAGCAAAATTATTAAAGAATTTTTAAGTTCATCGGATGAATCTGAGACATATGAACAGATTCCAAGGTATTTTAAAAAATTTTAAATATCTGAAAACATTTTCAAGGAATTTGAAAGGTTTTAATTGAATTTTACAAGATTTCAAAGTCTTTCAGTAATTTTAAAGAATTTCAAAAGCACTCAAAAAAGTATCTCAGTGACTTTTCAAGGATCTCAAAAGATTTTTTTTAAATTAAAATGTTTCAAAGAATTCAAAGGATTTCTTAGGATTTCAAAGATATGAAGAAATTTTCATATATTTCAAGATATTTCTGAAGATTTAAAAAAAGAAGAGCTTTGAACAAATTGTTAAGAATTCAGGATATTCAAAAAAAAATCCAAGAAATTTTGATAGATTTCAAGAATTTGAAGGGATTAGAACAAATATCAAATTTCTTTGAAGATTTTAGGTTATTTTGAAAGATTCCTAGAAATTTTCAAAAGCTTTGAAAATTTTCAAGGAATTCGCAATGATTTCATGCTTTCAGAGATTATTTGATATTTTAATACATTTTTTCAACATTTTATTGCTTTCAAAGAATCCCAAAATTTGAGGGCATTTGAAAAAATGTAAAGGAATTTTGAAGAACTTAACAAAATTCAAAAAGATTTGAAGTAATTGGAATTCCTTTGAAGTATTTGAAAAATAACCATTAGAATGAAGTTTTTTTTCTAATTTTTGAAGTTAATACTAGCAAAAAAATCATGCAAGATTTGATGATTTTTCAAGCAAACAATTGAATTTTCAACTAGAAACGTCAAATTTTAACCTTGAATATAATAGTTTAATTTTCAGTTTGAAAACTTAATTTCTAAATACATAAAATGTATTTTCAGCAAAATATTACAATTTTCAGCCAAGAGATAATGTCTTAACTGAGAAGATTAAATTTCTACTGGGAAAGATTAATTCTTATTAAAGAAGATGAATTTTCAACCAAATACTTTAATCTTTAACAAAAAACGAATTTTCAAAACAAGAGTTGAATTTTTAAACAAGGAATTGATTTTTTGATCAAAAGACAAGTTATCAGTCCGTTAGATTCATTTTTCCTCAAGAAGAAGAATTTTTAATAAAATACAAAAATTTTCAACCGATTAATTGAACTTTTTAACAATAAATATAAATTTTCTGCCAAGGAATTGATTTTCTCAGAAAAAAGAAAATTTTTCAATAAAATGCATTGATTTTAAAGTTAAAAAGATATTTGAGCCCAGAAGATTAATTTGTCACCAAGAAGATAAATATTTCATGCAACACATGACATTTTAAAGGAAATTCTGAATTTTAAACAAACAAATCAATTTTCACATAAAATGATGAATTTTCAATTGAGAAAACAACATTTTAAACTATATAGTTGCATTTTCAAAAAAAGATAAATTTTCAACCAAGAAAATTAATTTTCTACCGAAACGACGAATTTTTAACAAAAAACATCAATTTTTAACTGAAAATATAAAATTTAAATTAAAAATAAAATAGTTATATTTTAAGTTCAATAATAATATAATATAATAATAATATAATAATATAATAATAATATGATAATATATGTAAAAAGAGAAGGAAAATATTTTCAATCAAAAGAAAAAAAACATTTTCAACCAAAAAGATGAAGTTTCAAATAATGAGATTACTTTTTTGACACTTTTGAAGAACTTTTACTTAGAATAGAATAAATAAATTTTCAGTTTCAAAAAGTTTCAACAAAATTGTGAAAGTTTCAACCGAAAGAATGAATGTTCAAATAATAAAATAAATTTTCAACCAACAAAATTAATTTTCCCCCAAAAAGAGGAATTTTTATTTATATATATGAATTTTCAACGAAACAGTGAAATTTTTGCCAAGAAATGAATTAAAAAAAATACTCAAGTTCTCAACGAAAGAAATCAGTTTTAAAGGCAAAATATACATTTTTTAAGAAGCATATTAATTTTATATAAGAGAGATCAATTTTTAATAAAATGCACGAATTTTGAACAAAATAGTTCATATTAGAATTAACTGAATTAAAATTCAATTAATCATGTAATTAAGTAAGTATATTGATTAAAATTACAAATTAAAAGAAGGAATTTTCAACCAAGAGAGACGATTTTTTCACGAAAATACATACATTTTTATCAAAGAAATATACATTTTCAATTTTTAACCAAATAAAATAAATTTTCAATATAATGTGTAAATTTTCAACCAAGGAAATGAATTTTCAATTAAAAATATTACGTTTCAACCAGGAAGATTAATTTTCCACCGAAAAAGATTTTTTTTTTATTAAAGTACATGAATTTCCGACTAAATACTGGAATCTTGAACAAAAAACGATTTAAAAAAATGGTCGAATTTTCAACCAAAACATAAATCATAAGTCAATAAAAAGAAGCAACCTAAAAAATTGAATTCTCAACATAAAATGTAATATTTAATATTCCAACAAATAGTTATTATACTTCTAAACCAAAAACAGTTGAATTTAACCAAAATTGAAGAAAAAATTGAATTCTGAATCGGAACAGATTAATCAAAAGATTAATCGTCTACAAAACAGTTGAATTTTTAAACTTTAAATTTGAATTTTATCAAAATATTTGATAACTCTACTATTTTTACTATTATTTATCATAATTATTATTTTGAAGTTCAAAGCAGTTTGTTGAAAAATCCTTCATTTATTGTAAAATCATATTTTTGGTTTGGAAATTCAAAAGTTTTACATAAAATTCATCTTTTTCTTGAAATTTCAACATTTTGGATGATTTTTTTTCTTTCTTGACTGCAAAAGCTTCATTTGTAGAAAATTCTCATTTTTGGTTGAAAAATGAACTATGTTGTTAAAAAACTAGTTTTTTTTGTTGAAAATTAATTTTTTACTGATAATTCAAGTTTTTTATTTATAGTTGAAAATGTACCTTTCTTTGAAATTCAACTACTTTTTTTTTGAAAATTCGTCTTCTTTGGTTGAAATTTAATCTTATTTCAAAATTCCAATATTTGGTTTTCTTAATTTATTTTTTTTTGTAGGAGTTTCATTTTTTTTAATGAATCTATCAATACACAATTTGAATTTTCAATCAAAAGGAATTACTTTTCGCAAAACAAAAAAATCTGCCCCTCTGCAAATTATGAATAACAAGATTGTAGACCCTCTTTAGGTAAATAACTTTCGCCTATTATTTTTTTTCTAGCTTGTGCCGATTGTCTGAAAATTAAATTTTTTTATTTTTAATGTTATTTTTTACGAAAAAAAAAAACTAAGCATCCTGTTGAATAGTGATCCATGATGACTTTGTAGATCTTTTTTGGGTGCACAATTTTTGGCTTTTCTCTCATTTTGTATCTTGCATAGTTTGATCGCAAAATGGAATTTTTAATTTTTCATTATTTTTTGTGCTATGAAATTTTGATTTTTTGAAAAAATTCGAAAAGTTGTTATGATAATCTTGTAGGACATCCAAAAAGCAAAGTTTTTCTTCTCTTGAATTTTTTTTCATGTCTTGCGTTGTTCCGCTTAAAATGTTCATTTCCGTTTTTTTGTTTGCTTTATTTTGAAAATTCTATAACTCTCATCATTTCATTTTTATCGAAAATGTCATAAGAATAAATTGTCCGCGTTTCCGAGTACTATGAATAGCCTTATATCGAATTTTTAAATAATAAAAAAAAATTTCGATTTTAGCAGGTGCCTTCCAGCACTCGCTATATTCTAAGTATTTTTGTAGATTTCGAGTACTATTTTGAAAGTAAAGAATCATGCAAAGAAAATCGAATTCATGAAAATTGGGGAATAGCCATTTTTTGAAAATATGTTTATTTTCAAACCTCAGAAAGCTGAAGTAAAATTTTATACGCATCGCATTTTGTAATTTGTAGGAAACCTTCTCTTATCATATATGCAACATTATTTATGATAAGAAATAACAAGATGGAAGTCCTAACAAACATATTTTCTTAAGTGTTTGACCATGATTTTTGTAATATTATCTCGAATTTTCTGTGTTTGAAAATGCAAAATAATAAAATTAAACAACAAAAAAAAAAATACATTCATAATAAAATTTGTTTCAAATATTTATAATACTAGTCTCCACCTTATACGGCAGAATCAATTGAAAAAATTTGGCAATAATTTGAAATTTTCTAACATAGAAGCAAAGGTGGATCTACTTTTCCAAACATCAAGTAGCGTTACGTGAATATTCGTTTCGTAATCACACAATCTTTGTTTGTTCTTCTCCGATCGTCATGAGCGTAAAAGAAGACAAACAATTCCATAACTTTTTGAGACGAAAATAAATATTTTCTATACCATCACACTTTATTGTATTTGCAAATAATTTTGATATTTAATAACTATATTTAGTCTATGAATTTTTCAAAAATTGAAATTCCTTTTTAAATAATATGCAATACTAAAGTCGTTTCTCCTTCCACCAAAAAAACAAACAAATGTTTAAAAAAAAGAAAATCCTAACATGATAAAGACCATTATTTTAGGTTTTCCTACCCCAAACACAGAATTTCTGTTGTGTTTCTTTATACACATAATTACCAATGGAAAATGTGAATATCCCCAATGACTTGTTAACCAATTTTCGATCGTTTAAATAAATGCAACTGATTTAAACAATGATTCATTTTCAAAAAATGTAAGAAATAATCGTATTTACTGCATTTCTGAAAGTTGGTCATTGGTATCCTATGCTACTTTCTGTTAAATAATCACATAATTTTGATATTGTATAGTGTATAGAAAGAATATATTAACCTTTTCTCAATTGTGTAAACAAATATAATTTTTTCTAAACAATTATTTTCTTGAAAATATTTTCAAAATCGTGTTTTTTGAATTAGAAATAATATTGTATGATTTCGAGAAATAGTAAATTCTGATAAAAACGTCATGTCGTTGTTTACACAATTAATTTTTATTTTCAAATTTGCTTCAAACTGAGTATGGATGGTTTACATCTATTTTGCCTTACTGTTGAATAAATCTTAAAAAGTCTTTATAAAAATGAAATTATAAAAGAATATTTACTATTGCATTCTTCATATTTTGACTATCCTTATCAGGATTATAATATAAAAAAGTACATTCACCACTGCAAATTATGATTCAAGTTTCAACACATTCTTTGGAGACCATTTTTAAGGACGAAGTGCTGTATTTGAGGTCATCTGTAATTATTAAAATAATAAAAACATTACTTTAACCAACAAGTATGTGTTTTATTTTATATTATTGATTCACATTTTTCAATAGAAAACTGCTTGAACGAATAAAAATTGTTTAAACAGTGACATGATATTTTTAACAGAATTTACTACTCCCCGAAATCAATATTATGTTTAATTCAGAAAAGACGATTTTAAAAATATTGTTGGAAAAATATTTGTCTAAAGGAATTATATTGGTCTGAACAATTGAAAAATGGTTAATATATTATCTCCCTACACCATACAAATCTGAAAAATAATTGTATGTATTACATATATTTTTTTTATGTTTCGAAAAAAACTGCTTAAGCAAATAAAAATTGACTAAAAAAATATGAATTAATCAAACATTAGAAGAAATGTATGCAAATGATGTAATTATTGAAGAAAGAGTAGCATAGGATACGAATTTGAAAACTCTCAAATACCTTAAAATATTTTCAGCTGACTCGAATTTTTCTTGACATTTTTGAAAATTTTAAAAATTAAATTAAAAATTAAAATTTTCCAAATTTTCCTAGGAATTTAAAAAAAATTGTTCATTCAAAATTCATTCAAAAAACCTTTCAAAATTGTTTTCAAAATTCTAAAGTTTTGCTTTGCAATGTTCAAAATTTGTTTTCAATCTCTTGAAATCTTCTAAAGATTTCTTGAATTAACTCCTTTTTATTTCCCAATTTTACCAAATTGTAACATCCTCCGTTGATATCTTCAAATTTTCTGAAATCTTTTTTCATTTTCTCTCAAAGTCCATTTTTCAGAATGAAAGAACATACAAAATTTGCCCATTAATCCTAAGAAAATTCTCTTTTCAATCCTTTCGAAATTGTTAAACCTTCTAATATTTGTAAATTACTCAAACTTTTCGTGAATTTTTTTCTATAACAAATAAAAAAAATGGTCTTAAGGTCTTTCAGATTTTTCTTTGCCAATGTTCGAAATCGTTGAAAATGTTTTGAAATCTTGTTAAATATTCTCTTAAAATTAATGTTTAAAAAAAAATCATTTCAATTTTTCCTATGGACGTAAAGAATTTTTTTCATTTTCTTAAAACCTTACAAAATTCCTAGAATATCCTATAAGATTTTATTATTTTTGAATCGTTTCAAAACTTTTAAATATCCCTTGAACTTACTCAAATTCATTCTAAAATAATGTATTATGCCAAAATTTTGCTTTAAAATCTTTTACAAACTTCCTTCAAATTTGAAGAAATAATTTTAAATGTTTTGTAATATTTTTCACTTTGCTCTTAAAATTCATTGAGTGAAAAATCATTTCAAATATTTACATGTATCTTAAAAATATATTTTTCATTTTCTTGACGCCCTGCAAGATTTAGTTCACCTAAAACTTTTGTAATCCTGAAAAATTTAAAAAAATTGCTTAGTCTTCCATATTTTTTTCCACACATTTCAGAAGCTTCAAAACCTAAAATTATTCTTTTAAAATTAAACCTAGACTATTCAAAATTTTTCCAGATATCTTTGAAAAATTTAATCACAAAATCCTTAAAAATTATTAAAAAGCTTCTAAATATTTTTTCGAATTCTTGAAAATGAGTTTTTTCCATAATTTAATTTTTCTTTGAAAATGTAGAAAAGTTACATTAAACCAAAAGATGTGAATTTTCAACACAAAAGAAAACGAATTTTTAACCAAATTTTCTGAATTTTTAACC
>CAKNXH010042041.1:0-10665 GCA_932178445.1 Andricus quercusramuli
ACCTTCAATGACGTCACCAAATGTATTCCTCGACCAATTAAAAAAAATGCCTTCGCTGATGATCTCGCATTCTATTATAGTGGGAAAGATCTCCCTATCACGCAATAATTAATCCAGAGGTGTCTCAATAATCTTCAAGAGTGGGCTGGAAAAACAAGTTTCAAATTTTCTAAAACCAAAACCCAGTGCATCTTATTCTCTAGACATAAATCCTACGATCAGACTCCCACGTTATATCTGGAAAATCATGAGCTGGAAGTGGTAGATACAATAAGAATTCTAGGGCTTTTTTTGACAATAAGCTTACCTGGATCCCCCACCTCAAACACTTAAAAACAGACTGTAATAGAAGACTTAACATTATTAAAACTCTCGCTAAAAGAAATTGGGGAGCTGATCAAAAATTATTGGTCAATACCTACAAAGCCGTTGTTAGATCCAAACTGGATTATGGTTCTATAGTCTATAATTCAGCTAATCCAAATGCTTTAGACATGATCTCTCCCATTCATAATGCTGGAATAAAAATTGCTATGGGAGCCTTTTTCTCAAGTCCGGTGAATAGCATCCTATCCGAAGCAGGTGAATCCCCATTGGAGTACAGAAGAATGCAACTAAGTCTGAAATATGCTACTTCGATAGCCTCAACTCCCTCAAATCCTGTATACAATAATCTTTTTCTCGGAAACTATGAGGAGGTCTACAATAAACATTCCAGAGCTCCAGAGCCTCTATACCTCCGAATGAACACATACCTCCAAGAAATTAACTTCGAACTTCCAGAGATAGCTTGCAGAAGATTCCATAATTTTCCCTATTGGGAATTTCCAGTACCAACCATTATTACTGATCTTCGTAAACTTCCCAAAAACAAAACTGACTCTAAAAAGTACAAAAATGCCTTAACTGAGATCCTCAACTCCTTTCCAAATCACACTCAAATATATACTGATGAATCTAAATCAAACTTCGGATGTGGTTGATCGGTGGTGACACCAGATGAAAAATTCCAGTATAAACTGCCTGAATTCTATAGTATATTTGGATGTGAAACTTATGCTCTTTTACAGGCCATGAAATTTACTGACAGAAGTAATGATTCCCGTTTTATCATTCTCAGTGATTCCTTGTCTGCTATTGAGGCTACTACAAATATAACTAACTTTGATCACATCACACAAGAATTACAAGAGTCTTTCTACTACCTAAAAAATCGAAGAAAAGAAATTATTCTGATTTGGATTCTATCTCACATGGGCGAAATCTGCCTGTTTACTTCCAGAGCCTGAAATTCCTGTGCCTGTATATTGCAAGGATCTTAAAATATGGATATGTAATGCTATCAACTCCTTATGGAATGAGCAATGGAAGAACAGTATAACCACTAAACTGCACCTGATTAGAAAGGACATATTTGAAAAAAATCAGATCCTCTTAGAGGACCGAAAGGATCAAGTGACAGTGACTCGACTAAGAATTGGCCCACAGATTTGACACATTCCTACCTGATTACAAAAAGTGATCCAGAAAAATGTGATACCTGCGAAGTACATCTCACCATCAAACATATACTGACGGAATGCTCAAATCACACAATTAAACGGAATCAACATAAAATCGGAACCGACCTCAAGCGAATGCTCACTGATCCAGTTACCTTCAGCAATGTGCTCAACTTCCTAGATGATATTGGAATCCTAAATTTAATCTAGAGTGTTAATTTATCAGTGCCTCCTCTAAATGTGTGCCAAATGTCAACATACTTATAATATTATTCCTTCTCTGCTTTTTATGTGTGAAAATTTCTTCTTTTATCTTGATGTACATTCTGTTATATTCTTCTAAACATTACAAAACAAAATAGGACAAAGACAATCTTGAATCTAATGTACATGTATAACCAATAGAAGATATTATGTAATTAATGTAGTCGCTAATGACCACAGTAGTCGATGCGACTCAAAACTTCTAATTAATCAAAAAAATTTAGTAATTTGTATATGGAGAACATATAACACAAAGCACAAAGTGTGCGATCAGTGTATTTCGAAGCGCGAAGCGCCACGATCAAATCGCGCGCCGTAAGTGCACTCAAACTTTTTTGTTTCCATCATAAGGTGCACAGAACCGAGCGTGGGACGCAAGGTTCAAATGATTTACAAATCAAATATCGAGCGCGAAGCGCGAGTGTCTGGATGAGAATATGTTCCTTAAAGTCGATAGAACCTTAAGCAAGTAAAGTTCATTTTCAGTCGAAAATAAAAACAAATTTAATAATCACTTCATATGTAGAGATTTTAATAATTTTATAATATTTGCAAATGAACTTTTTCTTTTCATCGAAGTCGAACACGAAGTTCAAAAATCTAGAGGAACCGAGCGTGAAGCGCGATGTGAATACATAATCTAGGGCGAAGCGCGCGACGAGAGCGTGCTCGCGAAGCGAACAGATTTTTTTATCATTAAACTATTATTTTAAATATTTAAATATTTGTTATGAACATTTATTATTTTTTATTTTTTATTTATTTAGAAATTTAGCCCTTTCAAATAAAAAAAACCTGTTTGTTAAAAAAATATTTTTAGACGTGTAATTTGATAAAACAAGTAATATTTTTTCTACTATTTGCCTATTTTTTTGTAATATTTCAAAATCTTCTAAATTTTTGGAAGAAAGTTTCAGACAAAAGTTATTCCTTTCAGTAAAATGGAACTTTTTTGTAGAACAACATTTTTTCGTTGACATGTAACTTTTGAAGAAAATCCTTTTATATAAATATATTGACTTTAATTTTTACGAAATGTACATGATTTTTGAGGCACATAATTTTTCTTGCGGGGACGTTCTTTGGCAACCAAGAGTGGACATTTTAGCCTTAAATTGGACATAACTTTTACGGGCACTGCGATAGTGATTCTATCCGCCGTATAAGTTAAAAATATACTTATGTCACATTTTTTACGAAAATGAGATTTTCACATCAATCGATTTGCAAAAGAAAATCTATCTACGTAAACGAGGATTCTAACAAACAAATAGATTTGAATAAATAAGAAGTTTTTTGTGATCGAAATTCTCGCGGTCTATTTAACATGTAAAAGCGTCGAGGCTCCGTCTTCAATACAATAAGGTCTAATGCTATTTTACATGTAATCGACTAGCGGCTTTTTTTCGCCTGTATTTTTCTCTATGGAAAACCGCATGTCGATTTTGTTATAGAAAAAAAAAATGTACATTTCTTACAGAATAAGAAAAATATTCATAAATTTGTAAGAATGATGTTGAAACGTTTATAAAAAATTAATTCCATAAAACTTTTTCGAGACAAAATCTTTCGCGTTGATTTTCTCCGTTGGAAGCTGAACAGAAATAAGTGTATTTTCAACTTGTAGGGCAGTATCCATATTAACCTTCTTCGGCCCAACATACTGTTTAACTTCCGTTTGAATAAAAAACTACATATGCTTCAAGTATACTTGGAGTAAAGTACGATGACGGAGGGGATATTTTTTCGGTAAATTAAAATTTTTTTACGTTTAAATGTGTGAGATTTCTATAATTTTAGAAGCACATCTTTTTTCTTTATATGGAGTCTGCTGGCCACCCAAAACTAATAAAAAATCGAAGGGGTTGCCACCTGTGCTGGTGACCAATATTACAAAGGTATATTTGTAGGATTTTATCCAAATGTCATTTCCTAAAGTCTGAATTGACACCCGCGCTACGTGCTCGATTTTTGAAAGAAATTTTAAAATTCATATTTATTTTCTGAATTAGCGTACAATAAGAAACTACAATCCTTTCTTCAGACATTATCTTTACTATCTTGCGCTGTTATGCTAAAAATAGAATTTTCGTTTTCATATTATTTTTTATGGATGGTCGACTTGATCCGTTTATTTTTTGGAAAATTATCGTGTTTACGGACGGACGGACGGATGGACGAACAGACAGACAGATAGGCTTTAGGGGGTCTCAAAATGTGGAGATCCTTGAAAAACTGTGTTGGCAAATTTCGGACAATTCTAATACTTTCTCAATCATAAATGATGAGAATTTAAAAAAATATGCCCGCTGAGTGGGGGCACATTCTAATCGCGCACGACTCGTTTCGTTCGCAAGTACGAGCGCGTCTAGAGCTTTGTACTTTCCCCACATATTTGTGCACATACCTTTTAAAATGAAAAGATCAACCCATCGACAACTGTGATTTGGTAATTGTGAATTCTCTTTTGGTAAAGCTCCTTCGACTTTGACGAACACACTCTCATCACGTATCTCGTGCTTCGCACTTTATTAAAATTTGTCCAAAACGCGAACTTTTCTACATTATGTTCAACTCTATCATATTAAATGTATACTATATTAATTTATGTACAACGGCCCGGAACTGCTTCTTCAGATGTTGCAAGATAAAGTACAAATTTCATTTTTTGTGATTATTTTAATATTCGTTCCTTATTTTGCATTAATATTTATTCGCAGATACCCTGAAAAATGTATCATTTCAATAAATGTAAATTATTAGACACTTTAAATGATACAATAAGTACTTGCGACCAAGGTGAAAGAATAATTTTGTTAGGAGATATGAACGGATGGGTCGGCGTCCAACGTCAGGATACAGATACAGGAGGGCTGCTAGGTAATTTTGGGGATCCAACAAGGAAAAATGATAACGGGGAAAAATTAGTTAGCTTATGCTTAGAGAAGGGCCTATTTATTACAAATACCTGGTTTCGACATAAAATGATCCACACTTACACCTGGTGTAAAGGAAATAACCGCAGTATAATTGACTTCGTTATTGCAGATGAAAGACTAAGAGACAGATACAAGAGTCATGAGGGGAGCCGAATGCAATGCTGATCATTAACTTTTAGTCTCCAAGATGAGCTTAGGACGGGGATGGAGAAGAAAGAGAACCAAACAAACGAAACAAACGCGAATCAAGGTCGAAAATTTACAGAAACAGGAAGTACAAATAGATTTTCAGAATAAGATAAACGAACGCATAGATAAGGCAATTTGGGAGCCGCTTGAAAGGAATAAAGATATAGAGGGCGCGTGGGCTTTATTGCGAGATACCATTGTTAAAACTGCGATTGAAGTGTGTGGTATGGCGAGGGTAGGAAGAAAGTCTGGCGATGCGTTGTGGAACGATGAAATTGAGGTAGCCCAAAAAGAGAAGAAAGAAGCGCACAATAAAACGCTGAACGTGACAGGTCTTAGCGATGAGGAGAGAGATAGACTCAAAAAATTTTACAGACACAAAAAGAGAAAAATTAAACGTCTAGTCAAAGAGAGTAAAGAGAAAACCAGAACAGAAGAAGAGAACAAAATAAAAAACTGTTTTGAAGGAATTATGAAACTATTATATAAAGAGATGAAGGGAAGTAAAAGTACAGATTTTGTTAGCATGAGAAACAGCAAAGGTGAAATGCTATATGATATAGACGGGATAGTAGACGCTTTAAAAAACTCTTTTAAAGAACTACTAGGAGGTGAAGATATAGGGCAACAAAACTGCGACATAGAACATAATGCACTAGAAAACCCAATTGAAAAAGTCGGTGTCACTGAGGTCAGAGATATAATTAAGAACTTGAAAAACGGTAAGGCTGCTGGTATAGACAGTCTTAGTGCTGAAATGCTTAAATACGGTGGCGAGTACATACCTCACAGGTTGTGCGGATCGATAAATTTATGCAATGAGATGGGAGAAGTCTCAGATGATTGGAGAAAAGCGATTATCGTACCAATACACAAAAGAAAAGGAGATAAAAGTAACTGCAGTAAATACAGAAGTATCAGCTTACTAAGTGCCGGAAGTAAAATATACTCAAAAATACTGATTCGTACGGTAATGGAAATTACAGAAGAGAAGATATGGGAAGTCCAAAGTGGATTTATGCCAGGAAGATCATGTACACATCAGATATTTAGCCTACGCCAGATCACAGAAAATCGCTTGAGAGTAGGAAAGAAAGTTTTCGGTGCATTTATTGACCTAGAAAAAGCATTCGACACGGTAAATAGAAGTAAACTTTGGGAAGTCCTTAAAGAGTATGGAGTGAATGTAGGGCTCCTACAGGCAATAAAAACAATATATACAGGTAGTAAAGCGAGTGTAAGGGTAAATGGTAAACTGAGTGACTGGTTCGATATTATGCAAGGTGTGAAGCAAGGATGCGTTATGTCCTGGTGGCTTTTTATCATATTCATGGATAAGTGTCTAAGAACTGCCCTGTTCGACGAAGATGGTGTAGATCTCGAAACCTTCAAGGTACGTGGGTTAGCTTTCGCAAATCACAAAATTGTTATGGCAGAATCAGTCGAGGACTTGCAAAGAATGTTGAATAAACTTAATACAAGCATGGAGAACATGGGCCTCAAAATTAACGTGAACAAAACGAAAATCATGGTGTTCGAGGGTAAAAGTGAGAAAACAATATGCAACATTGTCCTAAGTGATGAGAGATTAGAACAAGTTGACAAGTACGTATATCTAGGTAGTCTATTCACTAACGACGGAAAAATAGATGGGGAGTTAGATAGGCGCATCAATAAGGGTAAGCAGGTTATCGGTAGAGCAGGGTCCATCCTCACAAATAAAAACATATCAAAAGAAGCTAAAATGGCCATACATAATTCCATATTCGTACCAACTGTACTATACGGTAGCGAGACATGGACCTGTCAAGAAAAGGATAGGAGTAGAATCAACGCGATCGGCATGAAACCTCTGCGCATAATATGCGGAAAAACACTGATGGACAAAGTCCGAAACAAGAGAATCCTCAAAGAACGTGGTACAGGAGGGACACTAGTTGACATATGGGAAAGAAATCAGTTAAGATGGTTCGGACATCTTGAAAGAATGAAAGATGAACGACTGACGAAGCAAGTATATAAAGGTAAAGTAAATGGCAGAATGCCCAGAGGTAGACCGCCGAAAGAATGGTTAGAATCTGTGAATGAGACATTAATCCGAAGAGACATAAGAAGTCATAGGAACACAAGAGCCTGCATGAAAAAATGCATGGACGTGAATGAAGCTAGAGTAGTATGCCAGGACAGAAATGTGTGGCGACAAATAGTTTATAAACAGAGCGACAATAGAGTGAATGATGCCTGAAACAAAGACCTTGGATACTAATGGGCCCACGTGGGGAACCATACATAACAATTTTGTGAGGCTCCTCACTTGGGGTGATCGCTAGAGAGATTGATCAGCAACCTGGGTCGGAGCAGTGTTGCGGAGTGAACGTGTCATTTGAATAAATAACACGAAAACTCCAGATCAATCTAAAACATCTATACCTAACACCTATACCTATCTACCTTATACCATATAACGACCTTCTTTACACCTATATACCTATCCCACTACTTTCCAACCGAGCAAGTCACGCCTACCCCAAAGGGAAATGGCTTAATGGTATAATAATAATAATAATAATAATATACATTGATATTGTAACAGATGTAGTTTCATTGTCTTGTTTTTATAATTGAAAAAATAGCGCCTCCTATAAAATAATTTCAAAAGCAAATTTTTAGATATAATTTCGACGAACAGTTTGACTATTGGAACTTTTGTCGTTTTTCCATAAATTTAGTTTCTTTATTTTGTTTTTAATGTTATTTTTTACGATTAAAACAAAAACTGCCCGTCCTATAAAAGAATAACTAATGACAAATTTGTAGATCTTTTTTGGTTGAACAATTTTTAATTATTCCTTTTTTTTATTATCATGCATAGTTTGACCGCGAAATGGAATTTCTTATTTATACCTTCTCATGATAATAAGAAGGTATTAGTTTCATGTGAAAAATGACTATCGAGAATTTCTTTAAGGTGTTATATCTAATAATTTTGCGGGATTTTGAAAATTTTTTTTGGCAATGTTGATAAATTTCCATTAAAATAGACTACATAGGATCTATTACTATATATTTTTGGGTACTTTTTCATTGAAAATTTTCAAAAACTGAGGGAGACATGGCCGCTGCTGCAAAACACGTTTTTTTATTTTTATTTGCGGTGAGCATGACAACTCCGTAACGGATTATCTCAAATCAGAAAACTAACGATATTTCACCAAAATGTTCATTTTTGTGTGTAAAAAAACGAATTTTTGGAACCGCATATAGGAATATAATAATAAAATCTTGTTGGTTTTTTTATTTCAGATAAATCCTTCCGGACTTATCATGGTCACCGCAAATAAAAATAAGAAAACATGTTTTGCGGCAGCGGCCATGTATCCCCCAGTTTTTAAAACTTTTTAATAAAAAGTACCCGAAAATAAATAGTAATAGATCCTATGTAGTCTATTTTAATTAAATTTCATCAACATTGCTAAAAAAAATTAAATCCCTCAAAATAACTAGATATAACCACTGAAATCTCCACGTCTCGAGACACTCTGAATCCGAAAAAAACAGGTCTTGCGATGGTGTCTGTCTGTCGTCATCGTCGTCGTGGCTGTCGTCTGTATACCGGCTAACGTTTGAAAGACTAGCCGGAATAGGTTGCGCCTTGGCACACGTTTTTAGGGACCAAAAAGAAAAAT
Organism: Andricus quercusramuli; assembly: GCA_932178445.1. Lineage (NCBI taxonomy): Eukaryota > Metazoa > Arthropoda > Insecta > Hymenoptera > Cynipidae > Andricus > Andricus quercusramuli. The sequence continues at coordinate 8,581 of CAKNXH010042041.1, forward strand.
CAAGTTTATTAACCAGAATTCTTTGACCAGCGATTCTGGTTTTAACCACAAAAAAATTAATTTTGCGCTTAAGCTATGCAAGATACGAAAAAAGATGAATAGACAAAAATTGTGCACCTAAAAAAGATTTTCAAATTTGTTAATAATCACTTTTTGTTTTCATATATTTCACTGTGTTTTAAAAATCCCAATATAGTTAATCTAATTGATTATTAATTATCTAGAACATTAAACATTAAAATCCCTTGAAATCTTGAAAAAATGATAAATTTGTATTAATATATTTTTAGTGGAAACAGAGGGAGTGAAATTTTTGTACCGCTTTCGATGCCCCATGCCCGACCCAGGTGGAAGTAAAAAGATAGAGATCCTATCCTTTTGAATCATTTTGATTCTTCATGATCGAAATAGAGAAAATGTATCCCATTCTATCTCTTTGTCAATCTAAATTCGCGTCTATCTTTTTCCATCCTCTCTTTTCTATCTCATCCTATACTTTATCTATCCGCGTCGTTATATTTTTCAATCTCCTTTTCCCTATCTCTTCTTATCCTCGATCTATCCACGCCAATCTTCTTATATCTTTTTGTCTATATAAATTCACGTTTTTCTTTTCCAATCTCCATTTCTTTATCTCATCCTATCCCGCTTCTATCAACGTCAATCTTTTTCTATCTATTTGTCTAAATAAATTCACTTCTTTCTTTTCTAATCTCCTTTTCTCTATCTAATCCTATCCTGCTTCTATCAACGTCAATCTTTTTGCTATCTTTTTATCCATCTAAATTCAGGTCTTTCTTTTTCAATATTTTTTTCTCTATCTCATCCAATCCTGATTCTATCAACGTCAATATTTTTCTATCTCTTTGTCAATCTAAGCTCCCGTTATCTTTTTCAATCTCCGTTTCTCTATCTCTTTTTATCCTTAATCTATCCACCTCAATCTATCTCTATCATATCCAATCGTGATTCTATCAACGTCAATATTTTTCGATCTCTCTATCAATCTATAGGGAAGATGAGATTAGAAAAGATAGACGGGAATTTATATTGAAAGAGAGAAAGGAAAATATTGACGAGTATAGATTAAGGACATGATAAGATAAAACAAGAGGGGGTTGAAAAAGATTGACGGAAATTTAGATTGACAGAGATATGGAAAAAGATTGACGTGGATAGATGAAGGATAGGATGAGATAGAGAAGAGGGTATGGAAGAAGATATAGCCGTGAATTCAGATATAAAAATGGTTAGAGAAAGATTGACATTGATATATATATATGATATAATGAGATAGGGAAGAGGATATTGAAAAATATGGATGAAATTTTAGATTAATTCAGTGATAAAAAAATATTGACGTGGATAGATAAAGAATAGGATGAGATAGAGAAGAGGGTATTGAAAACTAAATGAAAAGCAAATGAAAATAAAGAAAGTGATGGAATTCATGGAATTCAAGGAATACGTGGAATTTAAGGAATTCATGAAATTTGAAGATTTCAAGGAATTTATGGAATTCATGAAATTCGAAGATTTCAAGGAATTTATGGAATTTATTAAAATCGAAGATTTAAAGGAATGCATGGAATTAGTGGAATTCATGGAATTCAAGGAATTCAGAGAATTCATGGAATTCAAGGAATTCATGGAATATAGAGAATTCATGGAATTTAAGGAATTCATGAAATTTAAGGAATTCATGAAATTCAAGGAATTCAAGAAATTCATGGAATTAATAAAAATAAAGCAATTGATGGAATTCATAGAATTCAAGGAATTCGTGAAATTTAAGGAATACATTCTACTGTAAGCCCACACTTGTAGTTATTTACTACAAGAAACTATCCACCTAGAAACACTACCCGAATCGGGTAATCGGGTAAACTTACGGAATTCACGAAATTAAAGAAATTCAAGCAATTCGGGGAATTCATGGAATTCACGGTATTCAAGGAATTCATGGAATTCTATCCATGAATTCACGGGATTCAAAGAATTCACGGGATTCAAAGAATTCATGGAATTCAAAGAATTAATGGAATTCAAAGAATTCATGGAATTCAAAGAATTCATGGAATTCAA
>CAKNXH010042045.1:2027-14211 GCA_932178445.1 Andricus quercusramuli
ATCCTGCAAAATTAAAAAAATTGGCTTAAAATCTTCCAGATTTTACGATTTTGGAAATATTTTGAAATTTATAAAGTTTTTTCAAAAATATTCTATAAACATTAATTTTTCAAAATAAAAATCATTTTTAATTTACCCAGAAATGTTCAAAAAAAATTTTTATTCTCTTGAGACCACTTAAAAGATTTCAAAAAGCTTCAAGATTTTATTTCTATATATTTAAAACTCTACATTTTATTCAAAATTGATTGCAATCTTTTCAAATTATTACTTATTTTGGATATTTCTTCAAAACTTTTAAATATTTTTAAAAATGATCCCAATTTTCCTGATATTTTTTAAATACTTCAAAATTAAACAAATTGGATTAAAACCTTCCAGCTTATTTTTGTTGAGTATTCTCCTAAAATTAATATTTCAAAATCGACAATCATTCAAAAGAGCTTCAAAATTTTATTTCGAAACCTTTAAATTTTTTAAGTTTAAAATTTATTAAAATCTTCATTTTAATTTTTTAAAATAAATTTTAAATATTATTTAACATGATTAGAATTTTTCCTGAAATTTGTTTAAAATCCTGCAAAATTAAAAAAAATTATCTTACAATCTTCCAGGTTACTTTTTGACAATTTTGGCCAATCTTTTTTAATGTTTTGAAATTTTTGTAAGTATTCTCTCAAGGTATCTTTTTCAAAAAGTTTGAGAGCATTTTTTTATTTTCTTCAAATCTTTCAAAATCTTTCAAATCTTTTAAATATCTTTTAAAATGATTCGAATTTTCCCTATTTTTTTTTAAACCAGAAAATTTAAAAAAAGTTGCTTAAAATCCAGATAATTTGTTGACAAATTTGGAAATCATTTTGAATTTTTTGAAATATTGTAAGTATTCTCTTTAAATTATTGTTTAAAATTGGAAATCATTTAAAACTTTCCTAGGAATTTCAATAAAATTTTTTCATTTTCTTGAAACCTTTCAAACTGTTAGAAGCTTGCAATTTTTTTCTTCAAAAATCCACACAAAAATTCATAAACTCGGGCAGAAACCCTTATCGTGTCCGTCCGTCTTTTTTCCGGAAGGAGATATAAAAAGAAATATAGAAGGTAATGGGAATTGAGGAATGGAGGCGAGGGGATTAGAAGTAGGGAAGATAAGAGACGAAAAATAGGTAAGTGGGGGAATTAAGAGGCGGTGCAGTAGGGGAAATGAGGGGAAGAGGTGAAGTTAGAGAGTGAGGAGAGACGCAAAGAAAGTGAGAGAAGGAGAAGAAGGTGAGTGTGGGAAATTGAGGACTGTGGCGAGGGTATTATAAGCAGAGAAGTGGGAAGAGGGAAAGTAGGGGCAATGATGAGAGGAGGTGAAGAGAAGGGAAGTGAGGGGAGGTGAAGAGAAGGGAAGTGAGGGGTGGTGAAGAGAAGGGAAGTGAGGGAAGGAGCAGTCAGTAAGTGAGGAGAATTAAGAGGTCGAGGAGTGGGAGAGATGGTACAGGATGTAGGGAAGTGACGGGAGAAGTAGGGGACGTAAGGGAAAAATTAGGTCAGTGTGGGAATTGAGGGGTAGGGAAGTGGCGGAGAAGGAATTTGAAGTTGGGAAGTGTGGTGAAGTAAAGGGAGGAGGATCAAGGGGCAAGGAAGTAGATAAGTTGAAGGAATAAGGGGTGGGAAGTGGGAGAGAGTTGATGGGAAGTAGGAAAGTGAGGGGATGTGGAATAGGGAAGTGAGAGGAGGAGAAGTAGTGAAAGTAAGTGCAGAAGTATTAATGTAGGAAGGGATATTAAAGGAACTAGAGGAGGCATAAGTACGGGAAGAGAGGGGCAGTGGAAGGGAAAGCAAAAGAAGGCATAGTAAGGGAAGGGATGGAGGAGAAGTGAGAGGCAAGGAGTTATGGGATGGAAGAAATAGTGGAAAGGAAAAATTTAAAAGAGACTTAATTTAAAAAAGATCGATATGGCTGAAAAGGAAATGCAGTGCAGGTGAAGCCAGATTGTTGAGTTGACTTTCACCTGAAATGCGTCACGCGATGCAAGTAATCGACTCCTATAGTTCATTCATTCATACGGTTCCTTTCTTCATTCATACGTTCACGCTAGGGTCTTCGTAAACAAGATGTCACGTGACCGCTGCTATTTCGGTTCATGTAGCGAAAAGCAAGAAATCTTTTTCATGAATTGTTTATAAATTCTCGATTCGGTGACGTCAATCCAGAGCGTCGTTGGTTCGGTGGATATGAATTATGGAGAGGAAAAGCATCATCGATGTTTCACGGCATGTACCGCGGTCATAACAAAATTGATGAGCAAACGTACCCACTATTAATTTATAGCGCGTTACCACTAATGCCTAATACTGGACCCAGATCCGGGCAAATGTCCACAAAATTTTATGGTCCACGTGCCAACAATCCTAAGCCAAAAGTGGCTAACCAGATTTGGGAGAAATAAATTCGAAATTATTCGATTTCAAACACTACCGAAGGACCAAAATAACGTCAAAACTCAACTACCAAAATAGGATTGAAAATCGGCCACCCTTGACTTTGTAATGTTATAACTCATCAGAAAAAAATTGCAGCGGATTCTGATAAAGGCTAAATTGTTCTGTAAGCTTTTCTGAATCCAACCATGCCTTGATTATTTCTGTAAAAAAATTTGATTCCGAGTTATTGATGGAAATACTTAGAAAATGACATCAAGTTCTCGAAACCTGCAAGTCATTTTTCTATGTATTTTCTTCGATAACTGAGGACCATTTTGTTCTACAAAAATTATTAAAGCACTATTCGATTCAGAAAATCTTGGAGATCCATAAAGACCTTATCAGAATCCGCTGAGATTTTTTTTATGAGTTATAACTCAGCAATATCCATAAACTGTTATGCACGCGCCAGCACTGAGATTCCGAAAGTAGCTATCCAAGTTTTACTAGCATTTTTATTGCCGGAAGTATCATTGTTATTATTTATTTGAACGGAAAAAGTAGATTTCCGGGGAGAAAAAATTTACTACTGGAGTCAATTTAAAATGAAATTTCAACGTTTGAAGAAATAAAACGAAAATTACTTGATATCAAACACTAATAAAATAGCATTTAAAAATCAGCGACCCTTGACTTTGTTGCGTTATAACTCGTCAGAAAAAAATCGCAGTGGACTCTGATAAAGGCTAAATTGATTACAGATTCATTTAGTCTTTATCAGAATCCGCTGAGATTTTCTTCTCATGAGTTATACGTCACCAAAGTCGATGGTCACCGATTTCTTAATTCTCCTTCAGTTTTTAATTGTCTAATAGAAGTATCATTCTAAGATTATACTCTATCCCTCTTAATTTTTAGAACGACTCTAATTATTTTTGAAATTTGCATTTAACAATTTGCGTTCGTATCTATTTCCGGACGATTCATCAAATCGTTGGAAGGTTGGTTTCTGTTTCGGCTAAAAATTCACTCAATTCCATCCAGAACGAGATTGTTCTTGTAATTGGAATTTCAGACTGTGCTTTCAAATCTTTTATTTTTATCCACCAAATTTAAACCGAGTGTTTTTAGAAAGCTTCAGTGTGGCTTTAATCGAATTTATCTCGAGGAAAATTAAACGAGAGTTTTGAAGAAATCGTATTAGGACCCTAAGTACTATTTTGTCGGTAATGGCATTGCCCTCTTGATGCAGAAATACCTCATTTGTCGTTCAAGGTTGAGCTTGGATAAATATATCTTTTGCAGTGAAAATGATGATTCTACCGAGTATTTGCGGTCCAACCGGAAATACCAAAATAATTTGGCACGCGTCTTTGAGAAATCGGCTTTTCTTACCTGAAACAAAAAAGTAAACATTGATTATTATCTTTTTCTTTATAAAACAAACATCATTGTTTTTTAAAGCATGATCTTGATATCCACTAACTTTATCTATAATTATAAATTATACTTATAAATATAAATTATACTCCGCAAACATCCAGCAAATGTTGCAAAAATGGTAAAGACATTCTTGCAACCCACAGCGCAAGCGCGGATTCGATGTTCGTTCCACGGTTGTAAACCTTTCAGTGGCGAGCGCGAGCCAATCACGCGAAACCCCCTCTCAACACCTACAGCACGATCCTTACTAGCAAACCCCCACTCTCCTGCGTCGCGAGTGGTGCGCCGCTACCGAGGCGAAGTCCATAAAAGTGGGATCCGCAAGACCAACTGAGTGAGTTCTTACCGGACTTCGGCCCAAACAACTTCTGAGCTCAAGCTCATGTTGGACAAAAAACGCTCAGGACCCCCTCATCCCAGATCGCCCTGGATTTCTCTGACTGACAGAAAGTTTCTACCACCGTCCCCAGAACTGGACAACCCATCCGACTCGCTGCCCCCAATAGCGTTTGTTTGAGGCCTAGCCCCCCCCCCCCCCTGCATCTTGATCCCCTAAACTGGCAATACCCACCCGTCTAGAGAGAGACACAAACTCTCAATGCCTTGATGAATTTAGCAATGAACCTACCACTTTAATTTTAAAATCACATTTTGTAAGTTACATTAAATCTTGAGAAGATATAAACAAATTTTTTTTAAACGGTATATATTGGAAGATTTCGAGAAAGAACATGCTTTTTAAAAATCTCAAATGGTATTGCTCCAGATTAGAACTGGATTACAATTGGATTACTAGGATTACTCCGAAGAACTTGATTTGCTGCGGATTGCAAGTGGATTACTTGGAATTAGAGATTAGAGATTAAAACTGGATTACCGTGGATAACAAGTGGATTAAGGCATATTGTAAGTGGATTGTCACGAATAACAAGTGGATTACTTCGGTTTACAAGCGGATCGCAAGTGAATTACTCCAGATTAGGAAAGGTTTTTCGATTCTTATTTCTTACACCTCTATTTTCCGCTCTTGGTCTTTCTAAAGTGAACTTAATGGTCTCAGAAGGAGCGAGTAAACGTGTTTCAACATGGACTAGGTCGCAGCACGTACTTGAAAATGTGAAAGAATTTTCGCTAGAAAGAAAATAAAGACTGCAATAGTATGAAGTCTAGAATTTTTGTAGTGTTTCTTGCTTTCCTGATCCAATAAATTCTACTCTGAACGTTTTTTTTTGTCAAATAAATTGTTAGATTTTTCTCAGAAAGCAGAAAAATGGGCTGGTACCATACCAGCCCTCCCCTCACTTCCCCTCACTACTAACCCACGCTTACAATCATTTCCCTTATCTCCTCTTTCCATGTCTCCTCTCACTTTCTCTCCCCTCACTTTGCTCTCATATCCCATAACTTTCCCTCACTTCCCCTGCACACCCACGTCTCACTTCCCCTACTTCCCATCCTCTAACTTCACCTACTTCACTACCCTCCCACACTTTAAATTATTTCCTCTACTTCTCCCTAATATCTACTCAATTCCTCTACTTAACTTCCATGAATTTTCTTATACTCCCCCTATTTCCCATAATTTACCGTCACTTCTACATACCCACGCCTCACTTCCTCTTCTTCCCATCATCTAACTTCACCTACTTCACTACCCTCTCATACTTTGAATCATTTCCTCTACTTCTCCTTCCTAATTTCTCCTGAATTTCTTTACTTACCCTCCATTAACTTTCCCTTACTCCACCCCTCATTTCCCATAACTTAGCCTCACTTCCACTAAATACCCACGTCTCACATTCCCTTCTTCCCATTCTCTAACTTCACCTACTCCACTACCATCCCACACTTTAAATCATTTCCCCTACTTCTCCTCCCTTATTTCTCCTCACTTCTCCTACTTGCCCTCACCTAATTTTCCCTTACTCCCGCTGATTTCTCATAATTTATCCTCACTTTCCCTACATACCAACGCCTCACTTCCCCTTCTTCCCATCTTCTTACTTCACCACTGTCCCACACTTCCAATCATTTCCATTATTTCTCTTTTCCAATTTCTCTTCACTTCCTCTATTTATCATCCCCTCATTTGCCATAATTTACCGTCTCGCCTACTCCACTACCCTCCCACACTTCCAATCATTTCCCCTATTTATTCTCAGTTCCTCTACTTACCCTCCCCTAATTTCCCTTTACTTCTCCCCCATTTCCCATCATTTATCTTCACTTCCCCAACATACTCAAGCCTCATTTCCCATTTTCTAACTTCATCTACTTCACTACCCCTTATTCTGCCTCACTCTTCTAATTCTCCTCCACTCATTTTCCCTCACTCCCGCACCCCACATTTTCCCGACTCCCACTCCCTTCATTTCCCGTACCCCGCCACATTTAATTTCAAATCCCACACTCACCCGCACTACAATACTATCCCTTCCCATACTTACACTGAACCCCTCCCACACTTCCAATCATTTCCCTTACTTCCTCTCCCTCATTTCCCCTAGATGCCTCTACTTACCTTCCCCTTATTTCTCCTCTCTACGCCCCTCATTTCTTATAATTTACACTAACTTCCCTTACATACCCACGTCTTACTTCTTCCCATCCTCTAAATTTACCTACTTCACTACCCTCCCACTATTCCAATCATTTCCCCTACTCTTCCTTCCTAATTTTCCCTCACTTCCTCTCTGCCTAGGTCTACGAAACCGTAAAAAGGGGGGATATAGAGCAAAAGAAGGAATAGAGGACTGACTGTAATACCTCCTTTCCTGATCCAATAAATTCTACTTTAAACTTTTTTTGTCAAATAAATTGTCAGACATTTCTTGGAAGGGAGAGGAATGGGCTTTTGCTAAATTGAGGCAAAGAAGGCGTTCGGCTCATTTTTCTAAAGAATGTTTGCTCAAGTCAAGTAAGGAGTAACCCTCGTTGGCCCAAATTCTTCAGCTTCTTTGCAATCCCTCTTTTCAATCGCGTAGTGAATGCTTAGATTATTCATCGTCTTTACGGTGCAGTGTGAGGAGGAAGTTAATTTATGGGAAGAAACGAAAGAAGCATTGAGGTGAAAAATTGGCTTGTGATTCTCGACAAGTTTCAAGTTTAATCAGAAAGGAGCTTTCAAGTTCGATAGAGGAATTTGTAATCGTTCTTGATAATTTACTTTCTTTAATTTCCAGAATTTGTATCACAGCTCAGACTCACTTCAGAGATCGCAAATAGTCTTAACAGTAGCAGACATTTTGACAAATAATTTTTGAAGAAAAAAAAATCTTCCTCAGCGCGGATTTGAACCGAGAACGCCACTATCTATGAGTGGTGTGAATCAATTACGGCCTTGGTGGCGTCATTGGCACCAGTCATGGTTAGTTGCGTTCCCAGTTCAAACCCGGGCTGAGGCAGATTTTTTTTCTTCAAAAATTATTTGTCCGAAGTAATCGTTTCAACAATGGAATTTGTTTTCATTAAAAATTTTAAAATTTGGACAATAACATCTTTAAATGGTAATAATATCTTCCAAATATCAATTAAAATATATTTTTTCAAATAACAAAGTGACCTTTGGAATACCTTCACTTTATTGAAATTTATTAAAAATTCCTTGGAATCTTTTAAAATACCCTAAAATATTGTAAAATTCTTTAAAATCTTTTAAAATTACTCGTAATTTTTTAAGGCTTTTGAAAATTCGTTGGAATTTTTTTAAATGCCATAGAAATTCAAATACTTGAAATATTTTTGAATACCTCGAAACTTTTTAAAGCTCTTCAAAATATTTTGGAATTTTGAAAAATACAATTAAATATTCAAAGTAGTTTGAAATCCCTTTAAATTATATAAAAGATTTTAAAAGACACCATTTTGAAAGATTTGTCTCCAAAAAGTCAAAAATATCGTAAAATACGAAATTTATTTAATTTAATTTTTGGGAAAGAAATTGTAATTACACATTCAGTCAAAAAATTTTAATTACAGGTTCAGTAAAAAATGTCAATACTAAAATATTGAAGCTAGTTTCTATCTCAACATTCATGAATGCCAACAAATAAAAGGACTTGAAAATTCAACTTTTTATTCCGCTGAAAGCACAGCCGGTACAAAATGGTCCAAAGCGAAAGACGGATTATCGGAACATCGGCTTACTGGAGCGTGAACTGATAAATTTGAAAGCTCTCGATTTTTTAAGTAAAAGCTTGGTCCTTGATAATTGTTCTAATTTTATATACTTTTTATATTTCAAATTTTAGTAAAAATCCTTTTTAAAAATGGCGAGAAAAAAAAGGGATTTAATAAATTTGAGTAAAACTGAAAGACAGCTTAGATGCAGACATCTTAGCCCTTCAGATATAAAAAGAAAAGAGAAAAGCTTTCGTTATTCAGGCTGCAGGCAATAGAGCGACCTGATTTTTTTTCCGTGAGAGGCGCAACCTTTTACATCAGCTATAATGAATATTTACTAAAATTTCCGAAAGAAAATTGAAAAGTAAGATGAATTTCAAACATTTTAAACAATCTTTTTTAAAATAACATTTCAATTTTAATAACATTTTTATTTAAGTAACTGCTTCTATGGCTTCTATATTCTATGGCTCATAACGCATCTTTGGCTCATAATGCATCTTTGGCTCAGAATGATTCTATGGCTCATAACGCATCTTTGGCTCAGAATGATTCTATCGCTGATAAGGCATTTTTGGCACATAATGCATCTTTGGCTCTAAATGTTTATCTGGGTCATAATGCGTCTTTAGCTCAGAATTATTATATGGCTCATAACACATCTTTGGCTCAGAATGATTCTATTTCTGATAAAGCATTTTTGGCACATAATGCATCTTTGGCTCATAACGCATCTTTGGCTCTGAACGATTCTGCATTTTTAGTTCAGAACGCTTCTATGGCTCATAAAGCATCTTTGGCTCAGAATGATACTATGGCTCATAAAGCATCTTTGACTCTAAATGTTTATTTGGGTCATAATGCGTCATTAGCTCAGAATGCTTCTATAGCTCATAACGCATCTTTGGCTCATAATGCATCTTTGGCTTTGAAGTTTATCTAATTCATAATGCGCCTTTAGCTCAGAATGATTCTATGGCTCATAACGCATCTTTGGCTCAGAATGATTCTATTGCTGATAAAGCATCTTTGGCAAATAATGCATCTTTGGCTCATAACGCATCTTTGGCTCTGAACGTTTCTGCATCTGAAATTCAGAATGCTTCTATGGCTCATTACGCATCTTTGGCTCATAGCACCTCCTTGGATCAGAATGATATTTAGGCTAACAAAGCATTTTTGGCATAGAATGTTGATATGGTACATGACGCATCTTTGGCTCAGAATGCTTTCATATCACATAACGAATATTTGGCTCATAACACATATTTGACTCATAACGAATATTTGGTTCATATCGCATCTTTCGCTCAGAATTCTTCTATGGCTTATTGCGCATCTTTGGCTCATAATGCATCTTTGGTTGAGAATGATTCTATGACTCATAAAGCATGTTTGGCTCATAACTCATCTTTGGCACTGAAAGTTTATCTAATTCATAATGCGCTCAGAATGATTCCATGGCTCAGAACGCATCTTTGGCTCAGAATGATTCTATTGCTGATAAAGCATCTTTGGTACATAATGCATCTTTTGCTCATCAAGCATCTTTGGCTCATAAAGCATCTTTGGCTCTGAACGTTTATCTGGGTCATAATCCGTCTTTAGCTCAGAATTATTCTATGGCTCATAACGCATCTTTGGCTCAGAATGATTCTATTGCTGATAAAGCATCTTTGGCATATAATGCATCTTCGGCTCATAAAGCATCTTTGGCTCATAACGCAGCTTTGGCTCTGAATGATTCTGCATCTGAAATTCAGAATGCTTCTATGGCTCATTACGCATTTTTAGATCTGGATGCTTCTATGGCTCATAACGCTTCTTTGCCTCATAACGCACCTTCGTCTCTGAACGTTTATCTGGTTCATAGCGCATTTTTGGCCCAGACTGGTTCTATGGCTCATAATGCATCTTTAGCGCCGAATGCTTCTATGGCTCATTACGCATCTTTGGCTCATAGCACCTCTTTGGATCAGAATAATATTGTGGCTAACAAAGCATTTTTGGCATAGAATGTTTACATGGCTCATGACGCATCTTTGGCTCAGAATGCTTTTATGGCACATAACGCATATTTGGCTCATAACACATCTTTGACATATAACGAATATTTGGCTCATATCGCAACTTTAGCTCAGAATTCTTCTATGGCTCATTGCGCATCTTTGGCTCATAACGCATCTTTGGCTCGTATTGCATCTTTGGCTCTGAATGCTTCTGTCGCTCATGACGCATCTTTGGCTCAGAATATTTTTATGGTACATAACGCATATTTTGCTCATACCACATCATTGACTCATAACGAATATTGGGCTCATATCGCATCTTTACCTCAGAATGCTTCGATGGCTCATTACGCATCTTTTTCTCATGACGCATCTTTGGCTCATAACGTTTTTTTGGATCAGAATGATTCTATAGTTTATAAAGCATTTTTGGCTCAGAAAGTTTCTTTGGCTCTGCACGTTTATTTGGTGCATAACGCATCATTGGCCAGAATGCTACTAAGGCTCATAACGTATCTTTGGCTCATAACGCATATTTGGCTCATAATGCTTATATGGCTCATCACTCAACTTTAGCTCATAACGCATCTTTGGCTCAGAATGCTTCGATGCCTCACGACATGAGGTTCATAAGGAATCTTTGGCTCAGAATGCTGCTATGGCTCATAACACGTATTTGGCTCATAACGCATCTTTGGCTCAGAATGCTCCTATGGAAATATGTTATATGAGCCAAAGATCCGTTACGAGCCTGGGATTTTTTATTAGCAAAAGATGTTTTATGATCCAAGTATCTTTTTGTGCCAGATAATCTTTCTCATTTAAGTATGCGTTATGAGCCAGAGATGTTTTATGAGCCATAACAGCATTCTGAGCCAAAGACGCCTAATGAACCACATAAACTTTCAGAGCCAAAAATGCGAAAGGAGCCAAAGATATTCTATGAGCCAATAATGCGTTATGAGCCAAACATTCTTTATGAGCCAGAGAAGTATTTTGAGCCAAAGGTGTGTTATGAGCCAGAGATTTTTTATGAGCCAAAGATATTTTATGATCCAAATATGTTTTTGAGCCAGAGACGCATTCTTATCCAAAGATGCGTTATGAGCCACAGATGTTTTATGAGCCAAAAATGCCAAAAATTGCAGAATTGCACTTTTTCAGTAAAGAATTTAATTATGATCACTAGACGTTCTTATATCAATATTAAAATTTTTATTTCATTCTCACATTTAATATCTCAAGCAGAAAAATACCTAGGATTGGTAAAAACGAGAATATTCTCTCTTCAAATTTTTTTGTTCTCAAGGCGACGATGCCACGCGACGTGAATTTATATGAAATTTGCAGCATATGGTGCCCTCGTTTAAAATAATTGAGGTAACATTTTATTTCATTTCACTAGAACGATTTAATATTCCTTTTTATGGAATAAGAAATTCAAAAATATTTAATGTTCATGAAAATCGAATAATTTAAAATTAAGATAGCTTTAGAGTGAAATTTGAATTTAAATTAAAAATTGTTTCGTTAGAATTTAAATCGCAAATAATTGTGCATTTAAAAATCAAAAACAAGAGATGTAATTTCACAATCTTGAAAAATTTGTAGTCCATTTTGAATCTGTTGAATTTGTATTGCCTTATTATTCAATGTTGAAAATTCTAATTTTAACTAAATTTCTTTTATTAAAAAAATTATTTTCCATAATTAAAGAGCACGATTACCATTCGCATAAATCTCCATCAGTTTCGACGGAAATTGATTGGAATGCAAATCATTTTGGCTTCAGCAGATCACTACAGATGACTACACTTAGACTTGAAACTAAAGGATCAATAATAGGCGGTTGGAATTTGATAATGAATTCTCGAGCGAATTCAGTGTTCATTATACAAGTGATGAAAAGCTTCGGCAATTTATTTATTTATTTTTAGTTATTTGAAAATACAAAAACCCAACAGTCGATTAGACCAATTACAGGGTTACAAAACTTCTTAAACTAAATAGTTGCCAAGTGAGCATATATACATCTAGCCTTGGTATTGTAATCAATACTTATACATACCTAAACTAATTTTAATGATTGGAGTGCAAGATATAATCATGCGTTGCATCTGCAAACTCGGAAAGAGGAATGAAGAACATATCAAGATTTCGATTCTTATCTAATTTCAACATACCATTGATATGATTAT
>CAKNXH010042047.1:0-20457 GCA_932178445.1 Andricus quercusramuli
ATATTTTCTATTCAATTGATACTTATGATAACTAATAGTCTTTTATATTTATAGAGATAATGTTGAGGAAGAGGTTTCTAAAACTAATTTAATAAGATGAATGACGAACTTTGAAAATTAACTCTACGTCCTGAAGAGGAAAACGACACACGTTTCCGAAACGTTGGCAGATGAAATAAATGTTCTTAACATCTACATCTACTTTATTGGTCTGAATTATGTCAATTTCTTTTCCATCTACATATATTATTTTATAAAATTATATTACTCAGACAAACAACATCAAGTTTTTAACACCATTACTTATCCAAATATCCTTATTTAATTTTACCTTGGAAAACTAGCATTTCTGGACATTTAAATGCATTATTTATAATTTATTATATAAAATTTATTTACAATAATTTTTGTAAGCAAATTTTTCGAACAGAATTTGAGTAGACATCCTGATTAATTATTTTGAAAAGACGAGGTGTAAATTGCGTACGTATAGGATATCTTAAAAATAGAGAGAATCGTGGTATGCGGAATATGGAACCTCGTATCAACCTCAAAAGATCCGATAATCCCGCAATTTGTATTTATTTCCCACCGAACGCTTTTTTCGCCAACGTAACGATGAGAAATTTTCATCGTCACGGCTTTTCCCTCCTGCGGAGAAAAAATTCTTTAGACTAAATTCCTGGAGTACCCCCAACTTTCTCATTTCTCAGGGATTTACGCCCTTTTTCATTCGCGATTCTTCTACCGTTACAAACTCGTTATTTCGTAAACAAATAGCCTGTAAAGAAATCACAGTTTTTTTTTACTTTTTCAATCGATTTGGTTAATATTTAACCACATATTTCAACTTTCTGGAAAAATAATAGAATTTTCAACAAAAAAGACATTTTTTCAATAAAAGAATGGAATTTTCCACCCGAAAATATGAATTTTTTATTAAAAATTTAATTTTCAACCACATATTTCAATTTTTTGGAAAATAATAGATTTTTCAACAAAAAAGAAGATTTACAACAAAACGGTTCAATTTTCCACCCGGAAATATAAATTTTTTATTACAAAGTTAATTTTCAACCATATATTTTAATTTTCTGGAAAAATAATATAATTTTCAACAACCACATATTTCAATTTTTTGGAAAAATAATGGAATTTTCAACAACAAATATTTTAATTTTCTGTCAAATAATAGAATTTTCAACAAAAAAAGAAATTTTCTTGAACAAAATAGTACAATTTTTCACCCAAAAATGTGACTTTTTATTACTAAAAAGTTAATTTTCAACCACATATTTCAATTTTATGGAAAAATAATAGAATTTTCAACAAAAAAAGACATTTTTTCAATGAAAGAATGGAACTTTCCACCCGAAAATATGAATTTTTCCCTGAAAATTTCATTTTCAACCACATATTTCTAATTTCTGGAAAATAATAGATTTTTCAACAAAAAAGAAGATTTTTTAAGAAAACAGTCGAATTTTCCACCCAAAAATATCAATTTTTTATTGCGTACTCAATTCTTAACCATATATTTCAATTTTCTGGAAAAATAATAGTATTTTCAACAACCACATATTTCAATTTTCTGGAAAAATAATAGAATTTTCAACAAAAAAGAATTTTTGATAACGAAAGCGTTGAGTTTTCCACACGAAAATATTAATTTTTTACTGAAAATTTATTTTTCAACCACATATTTCCATTTTTTGGAAAATAACAGATTTTTCAACAAGAAAGAAGATTTACAACAAAACGTTTGAATTTTCCACCCGAAAATATCCATTGTTTATTACAAAGTTAATTTTCAACCATATATTTCAATTTTCTTGAAAAGTAATGGAATTTTCAACAACATATATTTTAATTTTCTGGCAAAATAATAGAATTTTCAACAAAAAAAGAATTTTTTTGGAACAAAATAGTACAATTTTTCACCCAAAAATATGAATTTTTCCCTAAAAATTTAATTTTCAACCACATACTGCAATTTTCTGGGAAAATAATAGAATTTTCAACAGAAAAGAATTTTTTTTAACAAAAGAGTTAAATTTTCCACCCGAAAATATGAATTTTTTACTGAAAAGTTAATTTTCAACCACATATTTTAATTTTCTGGAAAATAATAGATATTTCAACGAAAAAGAAGATTTTTTAACAAAACAGTTGAATTTTCCATCCAAAAATATGAATTTTTTATTACGAAGTCAATTTTCAACCATATATTTCAATTTTCTGGAAAAATAATAGAATTTTCAACAACCACATATTTTGATTTTTTTTGTGAAAATAATAGAATTTTCAACAAAACAGTAGAATTTTCTACCCGAAAATATAAATTTTCAACTGCAAAGTTAATTTTGAACCATATATTTAAATTTTCTAGAAAAATGATAGAATTTTCAACAACCATACATTTCAATTTTCTGGAGAAATATAGAATTTTCAACAAAAAAAGAAGAATTAAAAAAAGACCGTTGAATTCTCCGCCCGAAAATATAATTTTTTTACTAAAAAGTTAATTTTCAACCATCTATTTCAATTTTCTGGAAAAATGATTGAATTTTCAGAAAAGACGAATTTTCTTCAAAATATTTGAATTTTTAACCCAGAAATATGAATTTCCAAGAAAAACGTTAATTTGTACCAAAAAGTTTATTTTGTACCAAAGAAATGGATCTTCAACTATTAAAATCAATTTTCAGTAGAGGAGTTCAACTCTCAACGTACGAATTTTCAATCAATAAGATTAATTTTTTACCAAAAAATATTTAATTGGGTTTCTAACTAAAAACGATTAATTTTCAACCAATAATGAAATATTTAAATTTTGAATACAAAAATTGATTTGAAACCCAAAAAAAATTTTCTACTACAAAGGCGAATTTACAACCAAATCCATAAATTTTCTATTGAATCGTCGAATTTCAAATAAAAATTTGAACGGAAAAGTTGGTTTTCTATCAATTAGTTGAATTTGTATAAAAAAACAGAAAGCTACAGAATTTTACATTTTTTTCAATTTGTGTCTTCGACGTAATGAAAACATATTTAATTTTACGTAAATTATTGTAGAAAATTACAAATCTTTAAAAAAAAACAAGATTTCACTAAAGCAGAAATGCTGGGAAACTGTACTTAAAATCTTGTCATTTAATTAAAAAATTTTGATTGAGGATGACATTTCTCTAAAATATTTAGTAATATCTTAGTTTTTTATTCAAAATGGGCAATCATTAATCAAATATTAAAAATTAAACAATTGTAAACTGAAAGATTTGAAATAGAAAGTCTGGAAACGTTAACATTTCAGAGTTACTTTGTTACTTCGTTACTTTGTTACAGAGTCACTTACTAACTTTGAAAGTTACAATTTCAATTGTCCTATTCAACAAATTTTCAATAAGTTAGTGAAATTATTGAATTCTGATACATAAATATCAATCAAACAATCATCAATTGGCAAAAAATATAAGTAATTTAAAGAGATATTCACAAGTCTTCAGAAGATCCAAACTTAATTTTAAACTAAAAAAGATTTTGAGAAACAAAAAACTAAATTTAGATTTTTGAAGATTTCGAAATAAAATTTTGAAACTTTTCAAGGATCCTAATTGATTTTAAGAGAATAAAAAAATTCTTAAGTTTGCTAGGAAAATTCAAAATGATTTTTCATTTAAAAAAATTAATTTCAGAGAATATGGAAAAACATTTTTAAAGAAATTTTGATTGATAAATGACCTGAATAAATAGCCAAAAATGGTTAATTATATAAAAAAATTGTATATTCATCTTCACCCTGACTGGCTCTCGTGTTTCTTTTTATACATCCAAGCCCTTGAATCTTTGCGAGGTACCATGACGCATTTTAAAATAAGCTGGATACAGAGAAAATTTTTCTGAAGTGCCAATTAATAATATGTGGAGTACCTGATCGCCAAAAACGTAGCCATCTTATTATGGGATTATAGGCTGGGAACGTCCCTCGACCACTTGACTCGTTTCAGCTACAGGGTTGCTTGAAATTGATAGATAAAATTTCTCACCCTCTTCCGTTTTTCTCAGCGTAATGCGCTATAATCAGGGTAGGGTGTGAAAAAATAAGAGATGAAAATTGGGTTCACATTTAAAATTTTTTCATACAAAATTTCATTTTGGAAATAGGGTTCTGAGCAGTTCTTCCCATTTTGGGATCATTTCGTATTCAATATATAGAATTCCTGAAAATAAAACAAGAATTCTACGATGAAATTTGGACAACCACCACAAAATGCTCCTATTGCGATTCCTGAAGAACAAAATAAAAATTTTTGTTTCTTTGGACAAAAATAAAAAAGAGGAAAGAAAAATGAGAAGGCGACCAACCAAATCTCCTGCCTTTTCTTTTTTATTTCTGTCGTCTTTTTTATTTTTATTATTATCAAATCACAATAAAAAAGCATGGAAAGTATTTACCAACGTTTCGATGCTCACACAGCACCCTTATCAAGGCAAGAAGATGAAAACAGGTGGGAACAGCGACCAAGCGACGATGCTATCCCTTCGATACCTGAGATCTGAACGTGGATCAATAGGCCAATCCGTCACAACAAACAAGAAATAAGAGAAATTCAAGACTCATGAAAACCAAGTGTAATTAATCAAACTTGAATAATTTTTGTTTGACCTAGTATTAAGAAGTCTGTCAGTCTGTCCCACGTAAGTCATCTTACAGATCTTGCCAGTGATCTTGTAAACCACACAACCGTTTTCAAATTTATCTAAATGATCTTTACCAAATGTTATTATTGAATCCATTTTAAATGGTATACGGAAAATAGTATGAATATTAAATTTTTTTAACATGAATTGAATAGTTTTAGAAATTTGACCAAAAAAAGGAAGAACAAAAGTATTAAAAGAACTATATTCTCTCAATTCCTTCTGATAATCTGTAGCTAAAATGTTACTTTGTTTGTTTTTGATTTGTTGAATTCTAATTGTGATTTGTTGCTCAACTAACTTTTTTGGGTACTGATTCAGGAAAAGGATATTCCTAACAATATTCAAATTCTCTTTGTGAAATGAAATGTGGGACAAACCTAAAGCTCTGTCGACTAAGTTTTTGATTACTGCAATTTTGTCTTGAAAAGGATGAGCCGAAAAGAAATTTAAAATTCTACCTGAATATGTATTTTTCGTGCACCAATTGGTAATAATACTTCCATCCTGACCTTTAGTTACTTCTACGTCCAAAAAACAAATGATGGAAATAGTCAAAGATGTTGAATTCAGTGTACACAAGCTTCCAATATTGGATCAACATTATTTCCGAAACAAGGTTTTACATTTGTTAAAGAGTTTTGTTGATAAAAATTGTTGGCACATTAGTAGTATTGATCGTAAAATTTCTGAAGGTTTCGAGGTAACAAAAGATTTCCTTAAGAACATCCCTGATATAATTTGCATGAATACTGATAAAGGTAATATTACAGTTTGTATGAAGAAATCAGATTATATTAGGGATATGGAGGATTTACTTTCCAATCGTGATAACTTTGAATTATTGAGTGAAAATCCATTAAAACAATTAAGAAGAGACACTTTCAAGATGCTAGCCAATTGGAGAAAGAAAGGACTTTTGGGAAAATATATAAGATGGACTGATATAAATACTGAGGACACAGTTCTTGCAAGATGTTATGGTTTGAGAAAGATTCATAAGGAGGGCTATCCTTTGAGAGTTGTTGTTTCAACTATTAACACTCCAACGAAATTTGTAGAACAAAACTTTAATTTGATACTTGAAGACTCAATTAAAACTTCTAAATAAAATATTAAAAATAGCTGGGAATTTCAAAATAATATTATTCAAAAAACTTTTCCTGATGACCATGTAATGATTTCTTTGGATGTTGTTGCAATGTTCCCAAATATACCCCTTGAATTAGCTAAACAAGCAATTTTAAATAGATGGGACAATATAAGGATACGTACTCGATTAAGTCAAAAATATTTTACAGAAGGGATAGTTTTCATTATGAATTCAACTTATTTTAAATGTAATGGATCTTTTTATAGGCAAAAGTTTGGTACTTCCATAGGTTCAGTCATTTCTCCGATTTTGGCAGAAATGGTTATGGAAGATTTGGAAGTCTTCACAGAAAAAACTGAAGTTAAATTTTGTTGCATGTAAAATGTTCAGCTGTTAAAGATTACATGCGATTTGGCGAAAGTTTATCTTTCGATGGAATAAAAGCTGTCGTCTGCTACGTCCTTCGCAGCAATGGAAGAACGGCAAAGTATACGTGAAAAGCTATAAATCAGGACATTAGATTTAGAACAACTTTTTACTTACTTAATTGTTATTTTAAAAATAATTAGAATTTGTATATACTTCCTGCCACAATCGGTATTGTAGGTTAGGAACATAAACCAAAAAGTAGGAATCGAATTATATTTGAAGTTGGAACATTCAGTGGCGGATCTAGGTATTTGAATTCAAAGTAACAATATTTAAAAAAAAATTCGAAGGACTGAAAAATCCTGGAAAATAAAATTCCCGACTCTTTCAAATTCCCGAATTGGGAAATTCCCGAATAATAAAATTTTCGAATATGTAATGAAATTTCTGATTAATAAAATTCCTGAACAGTTTATGATATCACTGAAATGGATAATTCCCAATAGTTTATAATATTACCGAATTTAAAACTTCCCGACAGAAAATTGCCAAATTATAAAATATCCGAACTAGAAAATTTCCGAATTTAAACAAATATAATAATGAAATATTTTTATCAAGAAAAAAATTATTTTTAATGTTTAAAGTTTCTAAAATTATTGGTTAACTTTGAAATAACGATAATTGAAGAAAATATATTTCTGGTTGAACATTGTCTTCAAATATTGTTATTTTAAATTTATACAATAATTTTAGAAACTTTGAAGAAGAAAAATATTTTTTCTTGGAAAAATATTTGATTATTGTATTTTTAAGAAATAAATAATATGGATTGAAAAACAATTTTTTTATTGCTTCGGGAGTTTTATAATGCAAGAATTTTCCAGTTCGGGAATTTCATTATTTGGGAATTATATTATTCGGATATTTTATTTTTTATGATTTTTTAATTGTCCAAAAATTTTCATCCAAAAATATATTTTATCAATCATTTTCATTTTGAATTCAAACAATAATTTTAGAAACTTTGATCAGAAAAAAATATTTTTTTAATACAAATATTTGATGATTGTATTTTTAATAAATAATATCGATTGAAAACCATTTTTCCATTGTTTCGGGAGTTTTATAATTCAGGAATTTTCCAGTTCGGATATCTTATAATTCGGAATTTTTCTATCGGGAATTTTCAAATTCGGTAATATTATAAACTGTCGGGAATTTCCTATTTTGGTAATATCATAAGTTGTTCGGAAATTCTTTATTCGGGGATTACCCAGTTAGGGAAGTTTATTACATATTCAAAAATTGTATTATTCAGGAAATTCCCAAATCGGGAATTTGAAAGAGTCATGAATTTGATTTGCTAGAATTTTTCAGTCGTCCAAACATTTTCATCCAAAAATATATTTTTTCAATAATTGTTGTTTAAGATTCACGCAGTAATTTCAGAAACTTTGAACGTTACAATTTGTTTGATAAAAATATTTGATCATTGTATTTTTAATAAATAAATAATATTCATGAAAAAATTTTTTCATTCGTCTAATTTCGGGAATTTTATCATTGGGGAATTTTCCAATTCGGTAATATCATAAACTGTCGGGAATTTCATCATTCGGGAGTTTTTCATTTCGGTAAAATTATAAACAAATTATGTCCGGGAATTTTATTATTATGGAATTTTCCTATTCGGAGATTTTCTAATTCAGGAATTTTAGAGTCTCGAGAATTTTTCAGTCTCCCCGATTGTTCAAGGTAAGTGTATTTGGATATTATTTTTCATTTCGAGAAAGCTATTTAATTAAATAATAAAATCATAACACATTTTTTATGAATTTTATAACTTAATTGAATAGTTTTCAGAAAATAAAGAATAATATCTAAATACACTCATGGTGAAAACCCATTTTTTTCTGAGTTTTGAAAAAAATAAAGTTTTGTCCCAATGCAATTGGTATTATTTTATATTTTTATTTTTATTTTATTATATAGAATATACTTAAATTTCCATCAATATTATCATACGTAACGAAAATTCTGATTTCAAAAAATTATTCAAAAAATAAAATGTTAAATAATAATAATTTGAAGCTTGAAATAAGGTCGGTAGGAGTTGTAGTTGTTCAGAAATCATCTTTTAGCTTTGAAATTTTACTTCGTAAAAAGGCTTTTATATTGAACTACAATACCGACGGATCTCGAAACTTTCAAAACGGAAATTCATATCTCATAACTTGTGAATTATGGTTAAGATCATAGTAAATATGGCGACTTTTTCGAATGTTGTCGAGTGCTTTATTGACAGTCATCAAAAATATATAACCATTCGTCCGCGATAAGTGCAATTATTTTTAAAATAGAATGGTAATAAGTGCAATGTTTTTAAAAATCTCGTGTCCTGATTTCCAGACCAATTCCATTCATACTTCACACTGTTCTTTGCACTGCTGTGAACTACATAGCAGAAGACGCTTTTTTATTGACAAACAACTGACAAATTATTCCGAGATGGTTTAAAAACACGAAATTATCTTAATTTCATGTAAAGTTTATTCGACAAGGTTAATTTTTGTTGCAGCGAAACTTTCGTCGGAAATCGATGTAAAGTTTATCTTCTGTTTTTTCCGTGTTTGCTTTCAAGAAGCTGGATTTTGTTTTGCCCTTTTACTATAGGTATGTTGATGACACCTTGTTGTGTGTTCCTCTAGCAAAGTTACAGGCGATTTTTGATGCTTTTAACAGTTTTCATCCAAAACTTCAGTTTACCCATGAAATAGAGAAAAATAGTAAAATCAGTTTTTTGGAAGTAGAAGTAATTAAAGGTCAGGATGGTAATATTATTACCAATTGATACAGGAAAAATACATATCCAGGTAGACATTTTAAATTTCTTTTCGGTTCATCCTTTTCAAAACAAAATTGCAGTCATCGAAAACTTCGTCGACAGGGCTCTAGGTTTGTCCCAAATTTCATTTCACAAAGAGAATTTAAATATTGTTAGGAATATCCTTTTCCTGAATCAGTACCCAAAAAAGTTAGTTGAGCAACAAATCACAATTAGAATTCAACAAATCAAAAACAAACAAAGTAACATTTTAGCTACAGATTATCAGAAGGAATTGAGAGAATATAGTTCTTTTAATACTTTCGTTCTTCCTTTTTTTGGTAAAATTTCTAAAACTATTCAATTCATGTTGAACAAATTTAATATACATACTATTTTCCGTATACCATTCAAAATGGATTCAATAATAACTTTTGGTAAAGATCCTTTAGATAAATTTGAAAAGGGTTGTGTGGTTTACAAGATCACCTGCAAGATCTGTAAGAACACAAAAGTGATGTTCGTTTAGGACGTTGTTATAAGAGTGTTTTTGCTAGACATACGAGAGGGTTTGTTGATGATGACCATGAGCTTGACTGGGATAATGTTGAAATTTTACATAGTGAAAGTAATGAGAGAAACAGAGAATTCATGGAAATGCTTTATATTAAAAAACAAAATAAGTATAAGGGTGCTGTGTGAGCACCGAAACGTTGGTAAATACTTTGAATGCTTTTTTATTGTGATTTGATGATAATAATAAAAATAAAAAGGACGAAAAAAATAAAAAAAATAGAATAGAATTTTTGTCCAAGGAAACAAAAATTTTTTTATTTTGTTTTTTAGGAATTGCAATAAGAGCATTTTGTGGTGGTTGTCCAAATTTTATCGTTGAATTCTTGTTTTATTTTCAGGAACTCTATATATTGACTTGATTATTGGACGTTAAATGAGATTTTGAATTGGATTTTAGTCCGATTCAGAATTCTTGAATTTCATTTCGTATTGTGCATGCGTCGCGTCAAAAACCGGATTGGTTACCGTTGGCGCGCTTATTTGAAACAATTATTTTGTTTTGTTTTTGTCTATGATTGTTTACATGAAATAATAATTGTAAGGTGCATGAAGATATTGTAAATGATTTAATATTCATATCTCTGATGAAAAAGGTATTTCTTTCTTTAAATTTGAAATCGATTATTTATTTGTAAGGAATAAGAATCAAATAATTATTTTACGTTCCATTTTGTAAGTCTACTTTGTGATGAAAGAATTAGTTTGAGTAATTTTAGAAGTTTTATTTGTTGCAAAAAATTTTCTTGCACATTTAATCATTTTAAATAAGCGCGCCAACGGTAACCAATCCAGTTATTGACACGACGCATGCGCAGTAAGAAAAGATCCAAAAATTGGGAGTCTGAGCAGGACGTAGCACAGTGGGCAGAAATGACTTTTCTGGTTCGAAATAACGTAGAACCTACAAATATTGGCCGACTTGGACGAAAAAAAAATTGAAAAAAGTTGATCAAATTTTTTGAAAAGGTCTGGCGCCTGACTTCATATTTAGTTTTTCAATTTTTTTTATAAATAATCGCCAAATAAACGAATTATTTGTTGAGAATGTGTCTTCTATAATTTTCAATAATTTTACATTTTTTCAAGTTATATTGCAATAAATTTGAATGGAAACAACATTATTATGAAAAAATTTCTCTTAAGATTATTATTGTCAATAGTATCAACAAATCTAATAAACAAATGCATTATTCAAGTATTTTTCGACAGGAAAATTAGTTTTTTTATGTTTTTTTTTTAAATTAGAAGCGGCTGATTTTAGCAACAATCATAACTTGGAACGTCACGATAATTTTAGCAACATTTATAATTAGTTCATAAATTTTATGATTTTTCAAAATAAATTCGATAAGCAAATACGTAATTTTTTTTCTCTATGTAAGTCTTCTTAATTGGGAAATTCATGATGATTTTAGACAAATTTATAATTAGTTGATGATTTTTATGTTTTTTTTTTTCAATTTAAGGAAAAAATTTATGAACTAATTCTGAATGTTATTGAAATTATCATGAATATCCCAATTAAAATAATTGAGATCGAAAAAAAACGAAGTTTTTTGTCGACAGATGTCCGAATAATGCATTTGTTCATTAAATTTGTTTGAAAAATCATACAATTCACCAACAATTCATGAATTTCGATGAAATTATCATGAGGTTCCTAATTGAAAAATTGTCATAGAAGAAAACGAATTTTTCTGTTGACAAGTGCCCGCATTATGCTTTTTTAAAAATTAAATTTGTTTATAATATTATTAAGAATAATCTTAAAAAAAATGTTCTTCATTATAATATTATTTCCATACAAATCTCTTACAATTTAATTTAAGAGAACGTAAAATTATTGAAATTTATAGAAAACTCATTTTCAACAAATAATTTGTTTATAAATTTTATTTATTGAATTATGATGTTATATATTTATATAAAAATTGCCATTTTGATCGTGATGTTTGTTTATTTATAAAAAAATGAAATTGATCTCTCTAGTAGCTTAATGAGAAAAGCACCTGCACGGAAATCAGAAGTCCTGTGGTTCGAATCCCAGCGGAGCGAAAGGAAAAGATCTTTTTTTCAGAAAAAAAATTATTTAAAATAATTTTTAATTCATATCTCCATCTAGTCTGCAAATACGTTAAAATTTCTGCTATTCTCTAATGGTGATACAGATTCCGTAAAAGGATAATAAAGTTGAAATTTTCAAATTTGAATTTGAAATTATTTTATTTCGTTTATAAAATATTCATTGTTAAAAATGGTACAAAATTAAGTTTCTGGTCTCCGAATATTGATTTTAAGGGAAAATAAAAAATCGGTCAGGGAAAACTTTTTGTGTTAAAAAATCAACTATTTTAGTAAAAAATTAATTATTCGTTCAAAATGCAAATTTGGATGATTATAATTTAACTGAAATATTTCTTGGTTGAAAATTTAATCATTTTTTTCGAAAACCCTTCTTTTTGGATTAAATTTCACCTTTTTAAATTGAAATTTCAACTTTTCTGGGGATAAAAATGCAACTCTTTGGTTTAAAATTATTTTTATGAAAATTTATCTTTTTGGTTGAAAATTGAATTAATTACTTGAAGGTTTAACAACTTTGTTACAAAACATTTTTTTTTGTTCGAGATTGATATTTTTAGTTGAATATTGATCTCTTTAGCTGAAAATCCAACTGCTTTGACAAACATTTATTTTTTTGTTGAAAAATTTATGTATATTTTTAAAATTCTTTTCTTTTGTGGAATTAAACTTTTTTGGAATAAAAATAAAAATATTGTTTAGTTGCAATATCCCCTATTACATTATTTGTTGAAAATTAATTTTTTTGTTGAAAATATAATTACTTGGTTGAAGGTTGAACCACTTTATTAAATTTTATTGTTGTTGTTGTCAAAGGTTCATCATTTTAGTTTAAAATTAATCTCTGGTTCAATATTTTTTTGTGTGGAAAATTAATTTTTTCAACTAAAAATTTAACTATTCCAGTTGAAAATTCATCAATGTAGTTGAAAAAATTCATCTCTTTCTTTAACAGTTAAACTATTTTTTATTGAATTGATCTTTCATAATTTAAAATTAAACTACTTGGATAAAAGTTGAACTACTTTATTAAAAATTAATTTTTGTAGGTTTAAGGTCATATCTCTGGTTCAGAATTTCGCTTTTTTGTTGATAATTAATATTTCTACCTATAAATGAAACTATTCTAGTTAGAGATTGATCACTTCCATTGAATATTCATCCCTTTGTTTAAAAATCCAACTAATTTTCAAAAATTTATTCTCAAGGAGGAGAATTTATATACCTTTTTTAATTATTTTTTTTCTTAAATAAACTTTTTTGGAATAAAAATAAAAATATTTTTTTATTGCAATATCCCCTTTCACGATTTGTTGAAAATTACTTTTTTTCTGTTGAAAATTATTATTTTTTGGTTGAAAATTGAATTACTTTGTTGAAGGTTGAACCACTTTGTTAAAAAATTATTTTTGGCTGTTGAAGGTTCATCATGAGTTGAAAAGTAATCTCTTTGATTCAAAATTCTTTTTTTTTCTTGGTCGAAAATTAATTTTTTTAACTGAAAATTTAGCTATTCCATTTAAAGATTCATCATTTCAGTTAAAAATTCATCTTTTTGGTTGACAGTTCAACTATTATTTGCCAAATTGATCTTTCCTAATTGAAAATTAAATTACGTAGGTAAAAGTTGAACTACTTTATTACAAATTTATTTTTTTTTGTTTTTTTGATCATCTCTTCGGTTGAAAATTATACTTTTTTGTTGAAAATTCTTTTTACCTGTAAATTAAACTATTCTCGTTGAAGATTGACAATTTTTGTTGCATATTCATCACTTTTGTTGATAATGCAGCTGCTTTGTTAAAAATTAATTTTTTTCGTGAAAAATTTACCTATATTTTTTTCAATTATTTTTTTAGTTGATTTAAATGTTTTTGGAATTAAAATAAAAATATTTTTTTGTCACATCCTATCATATCATATCATGCTGAAAAGTATTCATTTTGGTTGGATATGGAATTACTTGTTTGCAGATTGAACAACTTTGTTGAAAAATAATCTGTCTTTGTTGAATTTTGGTACAAATTTTAGTTGAAAATTCATCTATTTTGTTAAAAATCAAAATATTTTGTTGAACATGTAATTATCATGTTCAAAATTAAACTATTTATTTAAAAAATTGTCTTTTGATAGGAATTTCATATTTTTTGATTAAAATATCAAATATTACATTATTCATTATGATTCCATATTTGTAGGATGAAAGTTCAAGTATTTGAATAAAAATGCAACTGTTTTTGGTTACAGTTTGATCTTCTACGACAATTTGACTTTTTGGTTGAAAATTAATTTTTGTCGATAGAAAATAAAAGTATTTCAAGAAAAGTTAAAATAGTTTGTTGAGAATTCAAGTATTTTGTTGGAAAGTCATATTTTTTTTACTAAAATAGATAAATAAATTTATAAATTTGAATCTAAAATTTTATTATTTTACTCCGTCCATTAAAGATTTTATGTTAAAAATGTCACAAGATTAAAATATTGGTCTTTGAATATTAATGGTCAGAAAAAATGAAAAATAGGTCATGAAAAAATGAGGGAATTTTGAAAGTGAATATTTTCGGCCACCCTGGTGAGAAGAGGACACCGAAAAAAAATTTTAAATTGCCGCTTAAAGTAAACCAATCGCTATTAAAATCGCTATTAGCGAGGCCGACTGGATCAACCAGAAAATCCAACGGTCGTTTCAGCGATAAAACGCTAAGTAAACAAGTCTCCTCTCCTCTCGTGTACTCTCTTTAACTCTGGTGCTTTATCTTCATACTTTTTTTTCTTTTACCCCTCGCTCTACCCTTATTTGCTGTTAATGGAAGAATGCAGATTCCTCTTCCCATGTACTTCAACACAAAAAAAAATTTGATTACACTTGTGTTACAGGGAAAAAATACTTTCCACGACAGACAGTAGAAATTAAAGGTCTAGTGGGACTGAAAAAATAGTCAAAGTAGGTGCCGCGCCTACAAAAAAAGGTTTTGTAGCCTATTAAGATTTTAATTAAGTTACATAAACTTTTAACTCGCATACTTTCTCGTTCCCATTTCCCCTCCCGCACTTCAAGCTTCGCGTCCCCTCCCTTCCTTAACTTCTTCCTATTTGACTTCCTCCTCTACTCACTTTCTCAGCGAACACTTCCCGTCCGCAGCACTCTACTACCCCGTCCTTCACTTCTTCTACTTCTCCTCCTCTCACTTGTTCTACTTCCCTCATCACTAATCCTAGTTCCCCACCCTTAACATCTACTTTTTCCTCCACTCATCTCTTCATCCTACTTCCGTCACTTCTTCAATTAATGATTCCCTACCTCTATTTCCCTTGCTAAGCCGTCATTTCCCCTCCCCTACTTATCTGAACTATGTTATTGTCCCACCCCTTACCATCCCTACTTCCCCATCCCTCACTTACCCCCCCCCCCCCCTCATTCTTCCTACTAATCCTCAACTTATTTCCCTCACTTCTACTTTCCCTTCACTTATTTCCTCTCACGACCCATACTTTTCCTCTGACCTTTCCCCTCCCGCACTTCAAGCTTCGCGTCCCCTTCCTTCCATAACTTCTTCCTATTTTACTTCCCCCTCTACTCATTTCCCCAGCAAACACTTCCCGTCCCCCACTTCCCGTTGTCGGCCTTCACCTACCCTCCCCTACTACCCACATTACCTTACTCTCACTTATCCTACTTCTTCTCCTACCACTAACCCCAGTTCCCCATGCTTAACTTCTACTATTTCCTCCCCTCAATTCCTTCACTTCCTTAACTAATTGTTCCCGTCTTTTATTTCCCTTCCTAAGCCGTAATTTCCTCTCCCCTACTTATACGAATTATCTTATTATCCCACCCCTCACTACCCCTTCTTCCCCTCCCCTCACTTCCCAACACCTCATTCTTCCTATTTAGACTCAACTTATTATTCTCACTTCTACGTCCCCTTCACTCATTTCCTCTCACATCCCCAAATTTCCCTCCACTCATTTCCCTGGCTTTTACTACTTTTCCACACCTCATTTTCTTTCGAATCCTCACCCCTCATTTACCCTAGCTTCCCACTCCTCATTTCTCCTATTTTTACACTCTTCATTTCCCCTTAATTTCTCTAAATCACTTTGTTAGAAAATAATTTTTGTCTGTTGAAGATTCATAATTTTAGTTAAAAATTCATCTCTTTGGTTAAAAGTTCAACTATTCTGTAAAAAATGATCTTTTCACCTAAAATTTGAGATATTCTAGTTGAAGATTGATCGTTTTGGTTGAAAATTCATCTCTTTGGTTGAAAATTCCACTACTTTGATGAAAATTAATTTTTTTAGTTGCAGATTCATTTTTTGATTGGAAATTTATCCGTTTTTTTTTTTAATTTAATTGTTTTTTTGTGTGGAATTAAATTTTTGAACTGAAAATCTACCTTTTCCATTTTTGGTTAAAAATTGATCTATTTTAGTTTAAAATTCTTTTAACAGCAAACAATTTGAAAATTTTAGAAGCGTCACTAATCTTTTGTTTAATTTGAAAAAATCTATTCCAGTAAAAATTTCAAATCCTTTTTTTGATAAAAATGTTTTTGATTTAAAATGAAAATATTTTTTGGTTGAAATATCTACTATTACATTACTTGTTACTTTTTTTTGGTTGAAAATTGATTCCTTGACTAAAAACTCTTTGGTTGAAAATTTTGCTATTTTGTTAAAAATTAAACTGTTCTTACGAAAATTTATCTTCTTTGATCAAAATTCAAATATTTGATTGAAAATTGAACCATTTGGTTATAAATTGAAATATTTTATCGGAAGTTCATTTTTTGGTAAAAAGTTCAACTTTTGTTGAAAATTCGTCGGCTTGGTTACAAAATTCCTTTTTTGGGAATCTAAATTATTCTTTTTTGGTATAAATGTCTTTTTTTTGTTGTTGAAAAATTGATCTTTCTTGGTAGAAAATGATTTTTTAAATTAAAAATTCAACTCTTCTCTAAAAAAAATTCGTCTTTTCGTCTTGGAAGTTCAATTATTTACTTACAAATTATATTTTCATCTGTATATTCAATTATTACATTTTTGGTTAGAAATCTATCTTTTTTGCATGAGAATTCAATCATGAAAAATTTGAATATTTGTTTAAACATTGATTTCATTCTTGATCATTCATATTTTCGGGTTGGAAAGTCATATTTATGGATGGAAAATTTAATTGTTTTGTAGAAAATGCTTTGTTTCGGTTATTTTAAAAATTCATGTATTTTGGTGGAAATTTAATTTTTAGGGTTTCGTAGCTCTGGGCAGAATCTTTTATAATCACGTCCGTTAATCCATCCGTCCATCAATCCGACCATTCGTCTATCCGTCGAAATTTTTCCAGGAGGGGAAATGAGGTAGGGGGGGGGGAAGTGAGTAGAAATGAGAGGTTGGAAATTAGGGGAAGTGAGGGACATTGGAGACTAGAGAAGTAAGGAGAAATGAGAAGAGTGGTAGTAGAGAAAGTGAGGGGAAATGAGGGGCAAAGTGGGGAAAGTAAAAAGAAATGAGAGGAGGTGAAGTGGGGGAGAGAAAGTCGCCTAAGTGAGGGGAAATTAGGTGAGGCGAACTAGGGAAAGCGTGGCGAAATGAAGAGAGAGTAAGTAGAGTAAGTGATAGGAAATGAGGAAGGTAAATAGAGGAAGTAAGAGGAAATGAGGGGAGGGGTGGTAGTGGGCTAAGTGAGGGAAAATGAGGTGAGGGGAACTAGGGGAAGCGTGGAAAAATGCAGAGAGTAAGTAGAGTAAGTGACGGGAAAAGAGGAAGGTAAATAGAGGAAATATGGGAAAATGAGGGTAGGGGTAGTAGGGGAAGTGGAAGGAGGAGTAGTAGGAAAAGTGAGAAGAAATGAGAGGCGCAGTTGGGAAAGTGAGAAGAAATGCGAAAAGGTGAAGTGAGGGAGAAAAAGTGGGTGAAGTGAGGGAAAATTAAGTGAGAGGAAGTAGAGGAAGCGTGCTGAAAGAAAGGCAGCGTAAGTTGAAGTGAGTGGTAATTAGAGAAATGAAGTAGGGGAAGCAGGAGAAGTGATGGGATGTGAAAGGAAGTAGGGGAAATAATTGGAAGTGAAGGAGGCTAGTGAGGGAAGTAAATGTTGGCCTAGTAGGTCAGTGCGGGCTAGTAGGGGAGGGAAAATGGTTGCTGGGGAAGGGAAGTAGGGGAAGGAGAGTGTTAGCTGTTGGAGTGAGGAGGGGAGGAATTAGAGGAGGAATACCCTATTGGATATCAAAATCGTCTCATTTCAGGAAATGTTTAGTACACAAATTATTAGACTCAATTATCGCTGATTATTCTCTCTAGCAATCATCCCAGGTGAAGAGTTTCACAAAGTCATCATGTGTCACAGATCACACAAAAATTCGCAAACTGACCGTTAATCGATTTTCAAAAATAGAATTGTATAAATCTGCTTGCTAAGGGTTTTTTAAACCTGTATGGATTGTCTAAATTCGGAAGGTTTGAAGATGAGGGTACAAAAGCGAGGGTTTCTTTTTAGGGAAAATCGATGTGCAAAAGAAGAGGTCGACCTGTCGTCGCGACAGTATGCTATGCTGGAGAAAGAGGCGGATGACAAATTAACGAGCCGCGGTTTTCTTCTCTATGCAGAAGTCTTGGGCTTTCGCACCGTGGCAATCCTCCACCCACTAATCCCTATTTCAAGAGATTGATTGCTTTTCTTCACCACCTTGACTCACGTTTTCGGAAAAAAATTTTTTTTTTAACGAATAATCTAATTTTGAAGTTCAATTTGTTCAAAAACTACGTCACGTTATTTTTAACATCCCTTCTTTGTCACAGATCATCACACAAAGATTGAACCCCCAGGGTGACGTCACAAATACACCCTCCTTTTGAGAAAAGTTTTTTTCTCAAAACTTGACAGCCCAAAGTCATTTTGTTGCATTTTTAAATTAATAGTAAATTCAAATTAAAATAAATAGTAAATTTTCAACAAAATAGTTGAATTTCTAATAAAATAGTTAAATTTTCAAGTGAATAGTTGAATTTTCAAGCCGAAAAGGCGAGTATCAACAAAACAGTTAAATTTTCAACAAAATAATTAAATTTTCAATCGAATAGATGAGTTTTTTACCCAAAGACAATTTTTTAAATAAAATAGTTACATTTGCAACCAAAGAAATAAACGTTCAAAAAAATTAAAAATCTTCGAAAAAAATCAATTTTCAATAGAAAAATTAATCTTTCAACCAAGTAGTTAAATTTTCAATATAAAAAAAATTCTTTCTCAAATAAAAATATAATTAATAAATTAATAGGCGAATCCTTTATAAGACAGTTGAATTTCTTACCCGAAAATATGAATTTTCTACCAATAAAAAGCACCAGTTTTCTACAAAAAACTTAAATTTTCAACTCGAAAATATGAGTTCTCAAGAAAAGAGTCGATTTTCAACAAAAAATCTAATTTTGAACCAAAGAGACGGTATTTAACAGAGTAGTTTAAATTTTAATCAAGTAGTTTTAATTTTCAACCAAAAAAATTGCATTTTCAATTAAAGAATTAAGTAGTTGAATTTTTAACTTAAATCGATTAATTTCCAATCAAAAATAGAATAGTTAAATTTTCAGTAAAAAAAAATGTAATTTCCAACCAAAAAAAAAACTACGAATTTGCAACGAAATAGTTCAATTTTGGACAAAAAAATAAATTTTCAATAAAGAAGTTCAAACTTCAAATAATTAGTTAATCTTTAATCTAAAAATGAACATTTTCAACGAAAAATATCATAGTTAATATTTCAACCAAGATTTTTGGCAAAAGAGTATAATTTTTTAATTAAAAAGGCGAATTCCCTATTTAAAAAGTTGATTCTTCTACCAAAATTTAACAAAATAGTAGAATAAATAAATAAAAATATAATAATAAATAAGAATGAATGAAATAAACAAATAGTAGAATTTTCTTCGAAACAATTTAATTTCTGAAGAAACAGTTTATTTTTGAAGCCAAAAATATGAATTTTTTAAAAAATAGTTGAATTTCGTAATCGAAAATATGAAGTGCCAACAAAATGTAGATAAAAAATGTAGTTTAACCAAGTAGTTGAATTTTCAATTAATATTCTAAAAAAAAATTAATTTGCAACAAAATGTATAAAATTTCGACCAAATTATTGAATTTTCAACTAAAAACGATAATTTTCAACCAATAATGGATTAGTTACATTTTCAGTCAAAAAAATGTATTTCCGACCGAAAAATAAAAAGATTTTTCAATCACAGAGATCGATCTTCAACTAATTGAATTTTCAACTAAAAATGATTATTTTCAACCAATAATGGATTAGTTACATTTTCAGTCAAAAAAATTTATTTCCGACCGAAAAATAAAAAGATTTTTCAATCACAGAGATCGATCTTCAACCAATGAAATAAATTAAAAATTTTTTCAACACAACCAATAATGGAATAGTTAAATTTTGGGTTAAACAAATTTTTCAACCAAAGAAAGAAACGAATTTTCAACCAATCAGTTGAATTATCAACCTAAGAGACGAACTATCAACCATATTGTCGCATTTTTAACTAAAAATGAATAATGTTCAATCAATAATGGAATAGTTTAATTTTGAGTTAAAAAATTAAGCTTTAACTGAAAAAATCGAATCTTGAACCAAATAGTACAATTTTTAACCGAGAACGATTGATTCTGAACCGAAAATATAACAGTAGACTTTTCCACCAAAGAGAATGAACTTGAACAAAAAAAGTAGGATTTTATTATTGCATTCTATTAATTAAATTCGTATCCAAGCGAAAAAACGAGAAAAAAAATTGTGTCATA
>CAKNXH010042050.1:0-14594 GCA_932178445.1 Andricus quercusramuli
AACCACCCCTACATATTTTTAAAGTTGTGCTGAAAATTGCTAAATTCACAGGAAAAAATTTGAAAAAAATATATTTTGCACTTGAGACAAAAATAAAGTTGACGCGTTTCGTAAAAAAAAATTGGTAAAAAAATTAATGGGGCTAGCTACCCCTAGACACTTTTCATTTTATGTCTATGATAATATATACTTTTCATACACAAGAAAAATTGGGAAATTATTTCTATAACGAAGGAAGTGAAATAGAGTAATAGAGTCCATCCAACATGAATAAAAAAATTACGAGGGGGTAAACCACCCCAACATATTTCAAAACTTGTGCTAAAAATTGCTAAATTCATAGGAAAAAAGTTGAAAAAGATATATTTTGCACTTGAGACCAAAATAAACTTGACGTATTTCGCAAAAAAAATTGGTAAAAAAATTAATGGGGGTAGCTACCCCAAAACACTTTTTATATTATGTCTATGATAATATATAGATTCCATACGAAAAAGAAATTGGGAAATCATTTTTATAACGAAGGAAGTAAAATAGATTCTATCCAGCAATAATAAAAAAAATTGCGCAGGGGTGAACCACCCCTACATATTTTTAAAGTTGAGCTGAAAATTGATAAATTCACAGGCAAAAATTTGGAAAAAATATATTTGGCACTTTAGACGAAAATAAAGTTGACGTATTTCACAAAAAAATTTTCAAAAAATAAATGGAGGTAGCTATCCCCAAACACTTCTTATTTTGTGTCTATGATAATATATAATTTTCATACGTAAGAGAAATCCAGAAATTATTTTTATAACAAAGGAAGTAAAATAGAGTCAATTCAACATGAATAAAAAAATTACGCAGGGGTAAACCACCCCTCAATATTTATAAATTTGCTGAAAATTGCTACATTCATAGGAGAAAATTTAAAAATATATATATTTTGCACTGTGGACCAAAATAAAGTTGACGTGTTTCGCCAGAATAAATAAAAAAATTAATGGGGGTAGCTACCCCTAACCACTTTTTAGTTGGTATCTATGATAATATATACTTTCCATACACATTGTAATATATCAGATTGCACGAATATCGCTGTAATTCGATGTTCGTGGTGTAAGAAATCATCATGTTTTAAACACTTTTTTGACGAATATCATTATTGTTCAGAGTTTGAACAATAAATTTTCGATATACTGTGTGCAACAGGTATTTTCTTCGGATTTTTCTTGCTAGATGCAAGTCTTATTTTGCAAATTTCTACATAATTGGGGGGGTGGTTTACCACCGCGTAATTTTTTATTCATGTTGGATGGGCTCTATTTTACTCCCTTCATTATAAAACTAATTTCCGCATTTTTTTGTGTATGGAAAGTATATATTATCATATACACAAAATAAAAAGTTTTTAGGGGTAGCTACCCTCATTAATTAGACAATTTTTTTTTGCGCAACAAGTGATTTTTATTTTCATGTCAAGTGCGAAATATATTTTTTTCTTCAAATTTTTCTCCTATGAATTAAGCAATTTTCAGCACATTTTTAAAAACATGTAGGGGTGGTTTACCCCCGCGTAATTTTTTTATTCATGTTGGGTGGACTCTATTTCACTTCCTTCGTTATAGAAATAAGTTCCCAATTTTTTGTGTGTATGAAAAGTATATATTATCATAAACATAAAATGAAAAGTGTCTAGGGGTAGGCTACATATCCCCCATTATATAAACCCCCATTCATTTTTTTTACAATTTTTTTTTCGCGAAACACGTCTTTCAGCACATTTTCAAAAATATGTAGGGGTGGTTCACCCCCGCGTAATTTTTTTATTCATTTTGGATAGACTCTATTTCACTTCCTTCGCTATAGAAATAATTTCCCAATTTTGTTTGTGTATGAAAAGTATATATAATCATAAACATAAAATGAAAAGTGTCTAAGGGTAGCTACCCCCATCAATTTTTTTTACATTTTTTTTTTGCGCAACACGTCAACTTTATTTTGGTCTCAAGTGCAAAATATATTTTTATCAAATTTTTTCCTGTGAATTAAGCAATTTTCAGCACATTTTCAAAAATATGTAGGGGTGGTTCACCCCTGCGCAATTTTTTTTATTAATGTTGAATAAACTCTATTTTACTTCCTTCGTTATAAAAATGATTTCCCAATTTTTTTGTGTATGAAAAGTGTATATTATCATAGACATAAGATAAAAAGTGTCTAGGGGTAGCTACCCCCATTAATTTTGTTACCAATTTTTTTTTGCGAAACACGCCAACTTTATTTTTGTCTCAAGTGCAAAATATATTTTTTCCCAAATTTTTACCTGTGAATTTAGCAATTTTCAGCACATTTTCAGAAATATGTAGGGGTGTTTTACCCCCGCGTAATTTTTTTATTCATGTTGGATGGACTCTATTTCACTTCCCTCGTTATAGAAATAATTTCCCAATTTTTTTTGTGTATGAAAAGTATATATTATCATAGACATAAAATGAAAAGTGTCTAGGGGTAGCTAGCCCCATTAATTTTTTTACCAATTTTTTTTTACGAAACGCGTCAACTTTACTTTTGTCTCAAGTGCAAAATATATTTTTTCCAAATTTTTTCCTGTGAATTTAGCAACTTTCAGCACATTTTCAAAAATATGTAGGGGTGTTTTACCCCCGCGTAATTTTTTTATTCATGTTGGATGGACTCTATTTCACTTCCTTCGTTATAAGAATAATTTCTCAATTTTGTTTTCTGTATGAAAAGTATATATTATCATAGCCAAATAATAAAAAGTGTTTTGGGGTAGCTACCCCCATTAATTTTTTTACCAATTTTTTTTTTGCGAAACACGTCAACTTTATTTTGGTCTCAAGTGCAAAATATATTTTTTTCAAATTTTTTCCTGTGAATTTAGCAATTTTCAGCACAACTTTATAACTATTTAGGGGTGGTTCACCCCCTTAATTTATTTTTTTTGTTGAGAAAATTACGTTAGTCATCTTTCATCATGAGGAAACTTTCCCAGTAGGTTTGGTCGAAATCAATTTTGTTTTTCTACACAAAACTATACAATCGACACTTGCGACCCCTATCTTTGAGGGGTTGTTTCACCCCCTTAAAGTGTTTTTCCGCAGATAAAAAAAAATACGTGTGACTTAGTTTTCCGAGTACTACAACATATATCAGGGAGAATCAAATCGGCGAGGGACACCTGGAGTACCTTCCTTGTCAGAAGCACCATAAGCAACCCTGCAGATTGGAAAGAATTTCGTTTAGTTTCTTTATTTAAAAATTCTTTTAAAATTGAATTAAAAACTACTTTTTTATGAATGCTGTTACGCAACCGAAATCAGAGGATGAAAACATTTACGAATCAAAATTGGATTTCCAAAACTCTGTCCTGTCCGTCTCATTAGACAATTACACAACAAAGGAAAAAAGAGAGAGAAAAGGAGAAGAGTCAACGTAAGCGAGCCCTCTGAAGAATCCTTTTTCATTCAAATATTGTTTTTTTTTTTTAAATTATTTCTTTTCCTATTTAGAAAATGAAATAATCTGAATAGATTGGTTCAGATGCAATCACTAATGCATTATATTTAATATATCATATATATTGATATTTTATATACCGTAAGGTAAACTTTATAGTAGTCATAGGGAAGCGTGAGTGCAAGTGAGACACTAGTAGATGGCGTATAAGAGCATTTCTTTCGCACTTATGACTATGACTACTATGCATTTGGCCTCACTGTATATATATATATATATATCTATTTTTTTTATATCATTTTATATTCATATTATATAATATATTTGTAACGTCCGAGTGATTTTTATCAATTTTCTTTTTGACCTCACACCCTCTTTGTTTTAATTAGACCTCGCGAGAAGAGATTGAAGGTATTTGACGCCAGGTCTACCTTAAAACGCTATTTTAATAATTTATAGATTTATTGTTAAGATACGCAGCTGCATTTTATTCTCTCTCAATAGATTTACTACTGTCTTTCCATATTTCTTGGGATGGAGGCCTTGTTGAAAGGGATGCTAGTTGACACTTTCTAATCTCTCCGGAAATTATCCCGAAGCCTGCCCCTTTTTTTTGGTCTCTCCTGTTTTCGGGTTTCTGCGATGCTTTAACACTCAAATATTAAAATCTTTACAGCAGGGGCTCGAACGAACAAATAACATCGGCATCAAAATATGGTCGCCAGATGAAAATTGGCAGTCCCTTGAAACATTGAAAATTGTCCAATCGAGCTGATTTTTTTTTGTATGACATCGTGTCGTGACACAGAACACAAATATGAATTACCTTTTTTCGTCTTTGTGGGTTGAAAACTGACATATTTTTGTGCAAATTTAATCTTTTGCATATTCTTTTTTTTTTTTAGGGATTCAACTATCCTATATTTGAAATTTGGTCTTGCATGCGTTCTGTCACGCGTTACTCATAGTCCAAGATCCCACTGCATTTTTTGTCAGGTAACACGCCAGCAGGATGAAAGTTACTGGAGATGAAACCTTAGACATAGACGATCAAGGAATGGCCAACCTGCCAATGTCCAGTCGGTCAAAGGTGCGATAAAAACGAATTCTTAGCGATCGATTTCTCCAATATTCACCTGTCGTGAGCCAGCACACTGAAATCCACCAGTCGACCAGCACTATAAAAAAAACGTAAATGAAAGCTCTAAGCAATCTGTAGAGGAAAAACTTGCCCTTCCAGGGCTCAAGAGTACTGAAATGGGTGGCACGGGCATTTATTTGCGAAATTTATTTGCTTCGGCTGCAGTACCCTTCACCTGTAATTACGAAATTTTCGAAACGAAGCATTCAAAAAGTTTGCAAAAATATTAACGATTAAGAGCATGTTAAGACTTGCGGTGTAATAATAATTAATAAAAAAGTATCTTGAATTTTAATAATTTCCAAGTAATGTTCCTACCAGTTCTATTCATGTAAGTGTTAGTGTGATGTAACAGCACGATACATAAATCAGGTTGCTAAACCGTCGAACTTTTCAGAAGCTGTAACAGGATCCATTCCGGTTCCTTCGTAAGAATAACATGCGGCTGTGAGCGCACAGTAGCAGTCACATAAAAAATAAATGGGACTCGAAGCATTTTCCTAAATTTCATTTCGAAACAAAACTTTACATTTTTGTCTTCGGAATGAGCTATTTAAAAAAACTTTAAATTAATTATTTCCATTGGTATTAAATGCTCTCAATAAATTATTTTAATAAATTAAAAATTATGTCCCAAAATTGGTTTTCCAACAAGTTTTTCAAAAAATTTATTTTGTCAAAAATTTTTGTTGCAAACATTTTTCTTTGTATGAAATTGTTTTTTCAAAACAATTTTTTGAACATATTTTGGTTTTGGGTTATGTTAAGGTTATGTTATATGAACGTCTCAATTGTCTACGAAACCCTTCCTTGTAGGCAATGTAGGCACTCAGGGGCTACAAACTTGACATTTTTGTCTTCGGCATGAGCTATTTAAAAAAATTGAAATTAATTATTTCAATTAATTTTAAATCCTTTAAATTGATTATTTTAATCAATTAAAAATTACGTCCTAAAATTTTTTTCCAAAATTTTTTCTCTGAACAATTTTTTACATAATTTTTTTCTAAATTTTTTTTCGATGACATTTATTTGCATGAAATTGTTTTTGCAAAACAATTTTTTTCACAAAATTTGAACTTATTTTGTTTTCAGGTTATGTTAAGACTTTAATTAACGTATCAATTGTCTACGAAACCCTTCCTTGTAGGCAATGCAGGCAAATTGGTTTGTTTACAAAAATAGAAAAATAAATTTTGAACAAAATTTTTGAAACAAAATTTGGGAAAAAATGTTTGAAAAAATAATTTTCGAAACAAATTGTTGAAGAAAATTGTTAAAAAACTTGTGGAAAAAAAAAGATTTTTGAACAAAATTTGTTGTTCACAAAAAAATTTGGAAAAAAATGTAAAACAAAATTTTTGACAAAATAAATTTTTTGAAAAACTTGTTGGAAAACCAATTTTGGGACATAATTTTTAATGTATGTGATTTATGTATCGTGCTGTTACATCACACTAACACTTACATCAATAGAACTGGCAGGAACATTACTTGGAAATTATTAAAATTTAAGATAATTTTTTCCTAATTAGTACTACACCGCATGTCTTAACATGCTCTTAATCGTTAATATTTTTACAAACTTTTTGAATGCTTCTTTTCGAAAATTTCGTAATTACAGGTGAAGGGTACTGCAGCCGAAGCAAATAAATTTCGCAAATAAATGCCCGTGCCACCCATTTCAGTATTCTTGAGCCCTGGAAGGACACGTTTTTCCTCTACAGAGGGCTTAGAGCTTTCATTTGCATTCTTTTTTATCGTGCTGGTCGACACATACACTTCGTTAACTTTAATCACCCCCTTTAGGCCACCGTGCCGGGGGTTCATGACCGAGTGGGGGTGGCAGAGGTACGTATTCCGAAAGCACTAATTGCCCTCTACAATATGATGTAGATTTCAGTGTGCTGGCTCACTGCAGGTGAATATTGAAGAAATCGATCGCTAAGAAAACAATTTTTATCGCACCTTTGACCGACTGGGCGCTGGCAGGTGGGCCATTCCTTGATCGTCTATGTCTAAGGTTTCATCTCCAGTAACTTGTATCGTGTTGGCGTGTTAACTGACAAAAAATGCAGTGGGATATTGGACTATTAGTAGTTCTAGGCTTGGGCTCGTAGATTCGAAAGGCTGAGTGGTCCTGAGTCACGACCCTTATCTTATCGGATGAAAAGATTTATGTTACATTTTCGACGTCTGTGACTTCTTTCTAAACTATAATTGATGATATTATTTCATCCTGGCCTATCAAAGAAAGTACCATTATTTAGCCTCAGT
The DNA here is from genome assembly GCA_932178445.1 of Andricus quercusramuli. Taxonomy (NCBI): domain Eukaryota; kingdom Metazoa; phylum Arthropoda; class Insecta; order Hymenoptera; family Cynipidae; genus Andricus; species Andricus quercusramuli. The sequence continues at coordinate 6,887 of CAKNXH010042050.1, forward strand.
TCATTTTTGAATACAATTTTTTTATTAGAATAATAAACAATAAAAATTATGAACGTTTAGAAATTTATTTTATTTTACTTTACTTTTATTAACATTTTCAAAGACAATTACATCCTTCAAACTTTAACTAACAATACAAAGTTAGTAACGTTTAGAATTTTATTCTATTTATCTTTTAGTTACATTTTTAAAGAATATTACGTCCATCTAATTGTAACTATTATTGTAATCTCATACAATTGGAAACATGAATTCATCCTGTTCTAATTTTTTTAGAAAACAATAAATTGAAATTATTTTTGGAATTTAACGATGTTTATAAAATTTAAAAAATGTGTTCATCCTGGCTCATATATCTTTAAAGAAACGAAGTAAATTAAAAACTATCTTTCCGAAGACTTTTTTTCTATGATTTTTGGTAAATTCTCAAGAATTATTAATTATTTAAGCAATTTCGATTAAAAAATTAAGAGATTGGCCACTTTTTAACGAATGGGCTCAATTTCTTTACGGAATTATGAAGAATGTATTTCCAGTGACTCTTTCTACGAGACTTTGCAAATATACAATAACACCGGCACACAAAAAAAATCACTTTTGTGATCTACAGACGCGACACATGTATTCCCATGTATTTCGACCCGCTGAAGACGAATCTGAGGTCCGTTTGACCCCAGCACATCTGGGTCAAGGGCATTTAAAGGTCAAATGGAGAGAAAAGTCACTTGGGTGAAGATGGCTACTATAATTTTGGTTTTTTGGGTCGATGAATCCGAATCCGGGGTCCGTTTGAATTCATCGAGTCAAGGTCAACGTCATTTCAAGGTCAATTTCGTTCATTTTTCTAAAAACAAATTTCCGACTGTAGATTCTGAAAGAACGGAAGATTTTATGTCCAGATATGCATTTTTGTATTCTTCTATGACGACTTCTGAGGTAATTTTAAGTTCATTTTATTTAAATATATAGATGGATCATATGGGAAAAAAAAACTACATCGGACTAGACTACTATACTAATATGTTGTGAGTATCGCTAAATCAGAATCCGTGGCCCGCTTGACCCCAGGGTGCCAAGGTCAAGGTCAGATCAAGGTCATATCAAAGTTAGATCGGAAGAAAAAGGCGTTACCGATCCAAAATTTGACTTCTACATGTTTTTGGGTGAGTGGATTCGAATCTGAAACCCGTTTAACACGACAAATCAGGACTACAATCCCAAGTGCATAATAACCTTCAAGCGCTATCCCCACGACAGTTTATTTGAGACAGTCAGAAATTAGTACATATGTTTGATTACAAATTACTTCGTCTCAAATTCGCACCGCTTATTTAAGGAAATTTATATCGCGTGTCGGAACCCAGGGCAACTTCACGTGGTGACGGCGGAAAACGGATTTTTTTTTCCTTCTTTTTTTTCGGCTAATCCCTGTGGTGAAGGCATTGTGGCGTCATGGCCGCCACGAGAGAAAGTACGATGCAGGGTTTCGGATGCCCAGTATCGGCGGTTGGTCAGGGTGAGGAAACGGGCCCGCAATCGTCGTCATCCAGCTACCGCCACCCTTTATTGGTTGGCTATTCAACTGATAGATATTATAAAGCTACAACAAGTAATCATGTTTTTACCAGCCATGACTGCAACAACGATCAAAATGTTTTTTTGCTACGTTTGTGGGAAATATGAAGTCATCACTTGCCGTAGGTCAATGAATGAGCAATGTAGAGACATATATTGTCAATGTTATGAAAAAGAATTTTCCCTTCAAAATGAAACATTTGCTCCAGATAGCATTTGCAGTGCTTATTGCAATATGCTTTTACGTTGGAATGTGTTACGAGACGTAACGGCCTATTTTATTACTTTTACGACTTGGGAAAACCTGGCTGAAGAACTCATTATCAAATCCCGTGCTCAGGGTCAGCAACCAATGCAAGGGTAATTACCGAGTACGGTTTGACGAAGCAACTCCTCGGCAGCCGCCCAATAAAACCTAGACGACTCCTCAAGCTCATTACCAAGTCCCCTGGTTAAGGTGGACGACAAGAGCAATTACCGAATACATTTTGACGGACCCATTTGGGAAAAGCAGCATCCAAAATTATATACGAGTCATATATAAGCATTAGAAAACTCCAGGACTCGAGTCAGTTTTTACCCCGGTCTTCTATACGACGGTCACATCTACGCCTAAAACATCCCTTCGGTAAATTCCGACGATTGGAAACAAAGTATTGTATTGTATTGTATTCTATTGTATGTTCGAAAAGACTGTAACTTTGAGAAATTCGGGACAGTGTGTGTGACAAGTTATTTATTACCTTGGGATTACTGATTTACTGTGTACGGAACTAATTCCTGAGAGGATTCCTCTCAGCTTTACTACAACTCGAGAAAGTGAGTAAAGATACTTGTAAAAATCTGTGGCTATTGTATCTCCAAACATCTCTTGTGTCTAATTTATGTTTTCACTTGTGTCTTCCAACTTAATTCCACTTCAACATTGTTAATAAATAATTGTATAACAGAATAGCATCAAAGAATTATCATTGGCATCCTCATCCCACAAGAATACATAATTCTGACAAACGAGGAAATAGGGAAGAAAATAGAGGGAATTAGTTGGTCAAATTGATGGGTTATGAATAACATTTATGTTTTGCTTGATTAATTAGGACGTAACACTTAGGACATAACAAATGAAATGAAAAACAATAAAATGTTAAAATACTTCCCACCGGTAATATGGTCAATACATCAATCAGAAGAAGACTGTTATTTTTGCAATGCAAAAGTTAAAGGATTAAACGTTGGTTTTTCGTAGAGTGAACTAAGAATGTCTTTCCGAATACTCTTTTCTATGTTGCTTTCCAAATTCAAGTGTTGGCTATGTTCAACGAATAAGCTAAATTATTTTATAGAATTAACCAACAATATTTTTCTGTTTACATTTTTCTATGAGGATAAGAAAAGTCTTTCTCATGGCTCTTTTATATGTTGCTCATGTACATTTACAAGAATGATTAATTATTTCAACAATTTTGATAAACAAATTAAGATTTTGTCTAATCTTTTACGAATTGGCTCAATTTGTTTACAGAACAAAAAATAATGTATTCATAATAAGTCTTTCCTACGTTACTTTGCAAATTTACAATAATTATCAATTATTTTAACATTTTTCATAAACATATTCAGAGTTTGCGTTTTTTCAACGAATAGGCTCCATTTTTTAAAGAATCCAGTAAAATATCTTTCCGTTGACTCTTTCTCATAATGCTCTGCAAATTTTCAAGAATAAATTATTATTTAAATAATTTTGCTAAACTAATTAGGAGTTTTACTATTTTTTAAATAATAGGCTTAAGTTTTGATTACGGCATCAATAAAAAATGTTTTTAAAATAACTTTTTCCTATGATACTTTGAAAATTAACAATAATTATTTATTATTCAAACAATTTTCATAAACACATGCAGAGTTTGGGTTTTTTCAAGTAATAAATACAATTTGTTTACAGAGTCCACTAAGATTGTTTTTCCGATGACTCTTTACAATTTTTTTTTTGTAAATTTACAAGAATTGTTAATTATTTAAACAACTTTCATAAACAAATTCAGAATTTTGATACTTTTCAACGAATAGGGTCAATTTTTTACATAATTGACTATAGATATATTTCCGATGACATTTTTTATTATGCTTTTCAAATTTCCAATATTTATTAATTATTTAAACAATTTTCATGAGCAAATTAGAGGTTCTACGATTTTTCAAAGAATAGGCTCAATTTGTTTACGGAATCAACAAAGAATTTATTTCCAACAATCTTTTCCTACGATACTTTCAAAATGTACAACAATGATTATTTATTGAAATAATTTTCATACACAAATTCAGAGTTTGACAGATTTTTAGTTTACATAAAAACATGCATGCAGCTATAACCTATTTAATAATAAATAAAACTTTCTGTTTGAACTATAATATTAAAATCGAAACCATTTGAAAATTTTAAACACTATATGTTTAATAAGAATTAAAAAAGCATACCAATTTTATAATGTTAAAAACTTTCCTTCTCATCAATTGCAGTCTCTTTTCTTTCTGTTCATTTCTTCCTGGTGCCGAGATCATTTACTATGTATCCTATATTTGAAAGTTGGTCTTGAATTCGTGTGATTAAATTCAGTTCTACTCTGCGATCATAGGTCGGCCTTACACCGACGAGCATGAGGTTCGTTTCACGCGCGTCGAACTGTTGGGAGGAGAAAAACTTTTGCCTCGGAAAGCGCGTGAAAGAAGGGTTGCCAACTTATAAAATTCAGATATTCCAGCTGATCGAAACTGCCGGTAACTGTCTCTTGTTTGCAACATTACCTTTGATGATCTACGTCCCCGACAGTTTCCATCAGATGGAGTACACGAATTTTATGAGTTGGCAACCCTTCTTTCACGGCTCTCTGAGGCGAAAGTTTCTCTCCCACCAACAGTTCTACGCGCGTTTGTTTTCATAAGAAGCTTAGGGGAAGTATATGCATGTCTACTTCAGTATATAATTATATATACGATTCATTTGACACATTTTTTTAGAAGAGGGCTTTTCATTAACATTTGTAATATTTTATTCATATTTTGAAAAATTCATTTTCGATTTAACGTTTTAGTCAGAGTTCATTTACATTTCTAAATGTTTGAAACATTTCCAAATTTTGAGTACCGTTTATTTTTTAATTAAAGCTTTTGACATTTAGGAAAATTTGTGTGTTGTGATTTTTTATAATAAATTCCGTTAATTTTTCCGTTAAAAACCAACTTTACATTTTTGTTCAGCTTTTCAGAAGTACCATTTTTTTTTTTTTAATTTTCAGATTTATCGAAAAAGGTTTTATATCTGTGCTGAAACTATCTGTAAATAATTTCCAGTCGCGAAGAATGATTAAAAAATTGTTTATTATGTTATAAACAAATTATTGATCAGAAGCTATTTTCGGGAATGGGAAAGTTTATCTCATTAAAATCCAGAGTTTTTGTATGGAATGTGTAAGAAATAAAAGTTTTATTACTGTTACTTGAAAGAAGATGCTATTTGGCAATTTAAAAAAAAATCACAGTTTGGCTATTTACCAACGGACAGGCTTAATTTTTTCTTACGAAGTAAACTAAGAATGCTTTTCCGGTGACTGTTCGATTTGATACTTAGCAAAATTGGAAGCATTTTTAATTATTTATACAATTTTTCTAAACAAATTAAGAGTTTTTCTGTTTTTCAACGAATAGGCCCAATTAAAAAAAACTAAGAATGCTTCTCTGGTGACAGTTTGATATGATACTTTGCACATTTACAAGAATTATTGATTATTCACAAAATTTTTATAAACAAATTCAGAATTTGTCTATTTTTCAATAAATAGGCTCCATTTTTTTTTAATTAACTGAGAATATATGTAGGAAAGTAGGTTCTTAGCGTAGGATTGTATGATGGGTAATATTTAGTTAGAAAATAGAATAAGATAGGCGTAAGTGCGAAATAAGGACGTAGAATAAGGAGATGCGTAGGAGAGGGGAGTCTGAGGGATGCGACCCCCAGAAGGCCTAGGGGACGGGCGTCGGGCAGTCTTCATCCGGTCACGCTAGAGTAGCCACGTAATGATGTAATTGATATTTGTCTTGTTTAGAATATATTTGTTGATTGGATCTCTGCATTTTATTATTTCACCCTCACCCCCACAAATTTTGGGAGCTCGTCCGGGATGAGGGACAAATAACGTGTGGCGATCAAGACGTAATTTCTTCGGAAATAATAAAAGGACGCTATGAAACCACGCGACGCCGCGGAAGTGAGCAGGATTTAGACGCTTTTTAGTGCTAAAGATGGTGAAAATGTGTAACTCCGAAGTGAGTGATAAATAGTGACTGTGTATGTGTGTAAGTGACGGACAGGACGGGTTTCAGTGAGTTTTCCGGTGAACAGAAAAATATAATATGTGATTGTGAAGAGACGCCAAGAAGAAGCGACGAAGTACGAAAGCCGCCTTGAACAACCAATGAAGTAGAACGAGCATTTCCAGGTACCACAAGAAGCTACAAAGTAATGAAGCACGAAGTTACGACGAAGAATTAAGAAGCTCAGACGATAAATTACGACGTGCAGAGTACGAAGAGTGATTACGACGTTTGGTGGCATGGTGAATACTTGTTCCTTAACATTGAAGTCCAAGGGTGCCGAAGAGACAACGGAGATTCAGACGCCAGAAGCAAGGACGGAAGACGTAAGCACAAGAGAAATAGAGAAGCCGCTAAGTGCGACAAAGAAAGAAGGCGTGAGAGGAGAGGGAGCGAGCGCATCGCGTACTTCAGAACATGATCCAATTCACTCCAGGTCTAGCCACGCGCACGTAAAAAAAAATTGCAGCCAATCAGCAACGATACCAACTACACCGCCATATTGAATAAATGTACAGCTGGCGGCTGTGTTGAATAGTAACTAAGATGGCCGTGGAGCAGGTATGCGTGAGTTGGACGAAAATGGAGCGTTTTTCGGCTAGACCATGAGTGGGTTGGATCATGCTTCAGAAGACTTGGGCCATGACGAAGCTTCGAGAAGCAGCATTGGATAGAGTAGTGGGGGTTACGTTGGGCAACGAAGAGGACGACGACGACCGTGACGTACTTGACTTCACAATTCGAGAAGCAGCCGTGGCCACAGAACGGGAACGGGAGTTGCAACGGTGGATTGATGAGTTGCAATTCCTAAAAAAAAAATAAAGAAATTTATTTCTTTGGACAAAAATAAAAAAGAGGAAAGGAAAATCAGAAGGCTATCAACCAAATCCCCTTCCTTCTCTTTTTTATTTCTTTCGTCTTTTTTATTTTTATTATTATCAAATCACAATAAAAAAGCATGCAAAGTATTTACCAACGTTTCGGTGCTCACACAGCACCCTTATCAACGCAAGAAAAATTAAAACAGTAAATTAATTTAATTTATTTTAACTTCTCTCAATCTCTGTTTCTCTCAGGCCAGCTGATCTTCACACTACTACCCTAATAAAGCTCACTTCTTCACCTTTTCTATTCCACCGCTAGGTTGCGCTGGCACTGCGTCCTTTTCCCGCGTCATTCCGGTCCAACCCTAACCTCACTTTTGCACGTGGCTCTTTTTTCCAGTCACTTTTCATAATGATGATAATTCCACCATCTTTTAAACAATTCGTGTTTTTAGCTACAAAATTCAATTAATTGAATTTTCATCTTTTTGGGATAAAAATTCAATTATTCGGCTGATACTGTAATTAACATTGTTAAAAATTCGTCTCTTTTGCTTGGAAGTTTTCAACTATTTTGTAGTAAATGCAACTGTTTGATAGATTTTTTTTCAATTCAACTACTTGATTAAAAATTAATCTTGCGGGCTTAAAAGTCTACTTGTTTCTAAGCTGGTCGGCTTTTTAACTTTCAAATTTAATTCTCATATTAAACATTCATCTTTCTGCATGCAAATTCTACTATTTGATCGAAATTATTCTATCCTATCTTTGAAAGTCGGTATGTCTAAGGTTAGTTACCGTTACTTAGTTTTGTGCACCAGGTCGTTCAAGACGTATTCTACGAGAACTTTTTCAAAATTCAAGTTGGGCCAACATCCAAAATAACTAACAGTGGTGAGCCGACGATCCGGGTTTACCGGGTCGCGCACCAGGTAGTTTCG
>CAKNXH010042052.1:5433-22240 GCA_932178445.1 Andricus quercusramuli
CACATCTTACTAAAAATATCGAAAAAATACGTACGTATTTTTGAAACTATTTGGAAATAATTTAAATGTTAACAAGGTGTTAAAAAACTGAAAAAATGTAGATGTTTGAATATTTTGAATAAGAATTGCAGAATCTTTTTGAAAACTTTGAAAGATTTCAAGAGAATGCAAATATGTTTAGCACTCCCAGGAAATTTAGAATATTTAAATTTTATTTTTTAAGATTTCCGAACAAACTGTGCAGAAGCTTTTTAAGAATTTTTAAAGTTTTTAAGGTAATACAAAATAATCTTGAGATTCCTGGGAACATGTAAAGTGATTCTTCATTTTGAAAAAATAATGTTAACAAAATATTTACACATATTGTAAAACAATTCAAAACATTTAAAAAATTGCCAAAAACGAATATGGAAAATTTAAAGGCAATTTCAGGGATAATTCAAGTGAGTTAAAAAGATATTTAGGAATTTTAGAAGTTTTGAAGAGATTGAAAATATATGAAAACTTTGAAAGATCACATGAATAATGTGATCGGTTTTAAAGAAATGTGCGGCCAATTTTTATTGACTGACTCTTATCAAATGTAAATATCTCAGAAGGACAAAGTTGACGTCTTAAATCTAAGAGATAGCGACTATATTGTGGATTATATAAGCTAATGTAGCAGCAGGATATTCATTAGTAACGAAGATAATCAAATTCCTAATTAATATATTAATCAATTTGTCGTTTAATTAGCAAATATGTCGATTTTTTGTACTCTGCTTTTATCCTTGGCCGTAATCCTGAATTTTATTGGTGAATATAATAATTTCATATATCGTGTAAACCAAACTTTCCGTGTGCATAACGTTTAAACACGTCCTGGCCAGGGGTGGCCCAGGCTGGAAACTTTCCTACTAAAATATGGCTACCACTGACAAACCCTCATTAAATGTTATCCCTTGATTGCTTTAAAGTTCTCTTTCCACTCAATAATTTTTTACATTGCACAATATTAAATCTACGAGAAAACCTCAAGGGCGGACACCCACGCTAGGCACGACGCCGGTTGGCGTCCATTCCGCGTGCCAACGCTCCAAGACTTTGAGGGACGCTCGCCTTAACTTTTCTAGGCGTCGGGTTCGTGAGCCGAGCGTGCCTTGTCCTGGTGAGCGTCGAGGGGGTCCCAAACGATCCCCGTGAGCAATGCCCTAGACAAGGATTCACTATAAACTAACTCTACAACACAAGCACTACGTGTAGGCGCCCGGTGCCAGAGCTGGAAACACTTTTACAGTAACGCTAGGAAACTCCACATACTTTGGAGCCATCCGGCGGGTTCACGTTTTCCTTCGTGGTCCATCCTTTTGGACTTCCTCTCAATTTTCCTTCTATTCAATCCAGAATCTTTTACCGGTTACTCCGGAACACCGTCAAGCCAAGACAACACTGACGTGAGAAGCGTGCTTCTCTCCGCTTCATCCGTTGCTTTCCTTCCGACCCGCGCCTTCTGTGTATCGAGGCTGTTGATTGGTTGGTTGCAATAGAAACGGCTTGCTTGTCGATCTCGGCCAATGGGTGCCGTCGTACCATCGCTGCTTTCTTATTGGTTCCGTCGGCCAGGATGCTGGTCTCCCCATTGGTCTTCACCATCCTAGTTACAACATGGCCGACTTCTAGTTACCTCAACATGGCTGCCTTTCCGTTGCCTTTCCACACAAGGTACTCTAGCCACGTAGTATAACAGGGTTGGTTCGGTGTACTACGTACTGCCTCCCACGTTACAAGTGATGTATAACGGTGGCAGGGCATGGTTGGCTGCGTCCCCTTCGAAATACCTTCGGTGCTGCGAGTGGAGCTTAATAGTGTTGCTTGGCAGGGTTGGATCGGGTCGACCCGACGATCGCCTTGGTGTTGCTACTCGCCGATGGTATCGGCGCTGCTTGCCTTGTGTCGGCGGCAAAACATGGCCGCCGACTTCGCTCTACCCACCCATCTAGTGGAGCGTGATCGATGGATACAGTGGTCCTGGACAGTGCTGCACTCTCAGTACCTGCGCGGGACTGCTGTGCCGTGTCGATTAAGTCCCACCCTCACGTACTGGCTCCATCGTTTACGGTCTGTTGTCACTGCTCTGAATCGTCTGCTCGTAGTTTACGAGCTGTCAAACTAGTGTTCAGCTCTGACACGGACCCGGTACATGTTTTGTCGGAAATACTCAGTGATCACGGAGTATCCTTAGTGAATAGCCGGGGAAATGACAAGGAAACAGGCCTAAATTAAATTATTAATAACCATGGTTGTATACAACCATTAAATATCGGTAAGTACAACGCTATCTCAGACTTGCTGTCCTGGCTGGGCGGTGAATTTACTTTTCAAATTACCTTAAGTCAGCCGTCCTTTCCTCTCCTTCGGAGATTAGTAACGGCTTCGGCTAAACCCTGGAAAGTTTTCTTACATCTTTCCAAGTTTTCTCATGAAACTCCGTGACAATCTAGAATATATCATGATAACTTTAATACTTTTTTCTTATTATGCAATAAATTTTATTCCGAGCTACCCTGAAAAATGTTTCATTTCAATAAATTTATATCATTAGTATTATTACAATTCATAATATGCATTAGTATTGAAAGAGATGTATTTTTTTATTGTTAATGTTATTTCTTAAGACCTGAACCAAAAATACGAATCCTGCCGTAAAGTGGTTCTTCGAAAATTTGTAGCTTCAATTTAGGCCAGAAATTTTGTTAAGAAAAATGTTCCAAAAAGTTAATGTTTTTTTTTTATTTTTAATGTGTACTTTAATTGTGTACTTGAACGAGCATTCAATCCTTTATTTCTTGTTTCAGAATTAAGTTCACAGTCCAAGTCTGAGCTTGATGGTGGCCTTACTCCTCGTCTTCCTCATCGTAGACCTTCTACGCCTTCTTCTCCTGCCAGATCTCCTCCTGCAGAGTCTCGACCATCTGTTGAGTCGCCACTTCGTGCCAGGTCCAGGTCTCCTCCTGCCGGACCTAATTCTTCCGCTGGGTCTGCACCACCTGCCGCGGCTTCTCTTCGTATTAGGTTCAGGCTTCCTGTTCTCAGGCAAACTTTTGCAACGATACTTGGATATAGATTTGATGAACTTGAATGTATTCGCCTTAATCCCCACAACAATCCGAATCGGACATTCGAACTTCGAAGATACGTTTTTCCTCCCGATAAACCGATTGGATTGAGAAAGACAAACTTGGAACTTCTGCCCATGCCAACCAGAGAACAAATTGTGCTATCAACGTCCAGTGGCGACGTCGGGGCAATAATGGAAAAAAAATCAAGCAACCAGACGTTATTTCGTGCAATATTTGAACGTGTTCTTGTGCGGTCAAGAAGGGCGAAAATAAACATGGATAGCGGCGCGGTTGAAGGATTGACCAAAGAAGAAATCGCGGAATGTCCTGTAGGCCACCGCGTAATTACAAAAGATTTCAGAATATATCGTGTGTGAAGCATAATTTTTCATACCGTTCTGCAAATTGGAATAGAGTAGAATGGGGCGAGGCAGCCAGTAGGGCGAGGCAGCCACTTTCCTCTTATTCCCCCAGCGTTAATTGAAATAGGGCGACTTTTTAATGTAAGGTTTGTAAAAAGCAGCGTCATTTGTGAAAACTACTAGCAGAAGGAACATTTTCGTGATCCACGTTTGTTGATCCTTCATGTGTAGTTTGTATGAAAAAAGTTAACTCAGTATTGATTGGCTGAGGACACGGCGCGGCGTCACTGCATTGCACTAAATTGTGAGATTTCAAACATTGGAGTGAATTCAGAAACCAATATCTCACATTACGTTACTTTATGCATCGTCAATAAATGCTGAAATTTTTTGCACGTTTCCAGTTTTTTTTTTCTAAAAATATGTTTTCTACTTTCTTGTAAGTGGGTCGAGATAGAATTGGTCGACATTAAAATTTGTGCTATGTTAAAAAAAGATAATTTTTGTTTGTAAGAGACTTATCTTTTACATGCACATACACATATATACATCTTTCAAATTGAAATCTAAATCATTACAAATTTTCCCAAATACCTGATTGTCGACATAGAGAAAAAACTTAGAATATTATTATCGATACCGGTAACTAAAAAATGTCAGCAACTGACAATAAGATTTATTCAAAAAATCTGGTAGAATTTAAGAACATTTTTTCAATATTAAAAATTTGTAGAAAAACTTTTAATTATTTTAAATGATATTTCAAAGTTTCTAAAATTCGGTAAGGAATAGAAACTTTGTGAGAATTTTGAGGCATTACAAAAGAATACATTTTTTCCTAAGATTCCTGGGATAATGTCGAATAATTTCTGATTCAACAAAAATTAATTTTGTTAAATAATTCAAAAATATTTTTAAATAGCCTGAAAAATTACTAAAAATATCATTGAAAAATAAAGGAACATTTTAAGGCAGTTTTTTTGTTTTTAAATATTTTTAGCAAAAAAAATAGAAACACCTCAAAATATACGTGCTCATATTAAAAAAATTTGGAAAATAATTTAAAATTTAGACAGATTTTAAAAAAAAAATTTAATGTAGATTTTTGTAGATAATGAATAAAAATGGCAGAAGATTATTGAAAATTTTAACAAATTTCAAGAGAATGAAATTTTTTTTTGAGATTCCCAGGAATCGAACAAACTGTGCAGAAGCTTTTTAAGGATTTTGAAAGTTTTTAAGGTAATAAAACATTTTCTCGAGATTTCTGGAAATATTTCAAGTGATTCTTTATTTTGAAAAAATAATTTGAACAGAATATTTCGAATTATAACAAGTTTGCCATATAAAAATGAGCATTGCCTAAAGCGTCAAAGATTACATAAATGGTGAAATCAGTTTTAATGAAATGTGTAAACAAATTATTATTTTGTCAGCTAACTCTTATCAAATGTAAATATTTCAGAAGAACAAAGTTGACGTCTTCAGTGTAAGAGATAGCGACTATATTGTAAATTATATAAGCTAATGAAGCAGTAGAATATTCATTAGTTACAAAGGTAATTAAATTCCTAAGTATTACAGTAATCAATTTGTCCTGTAATTAGAAAAGATGAGGCTTGTTTGTACACTGCTCTTATCCTTGGCCGTTATCCTGAATTTTATTGGTGAATATAATAATATAATATATCTATACTTTAAGTTTGATTATAAGTAAAAGATTAATTTTAAACTTATTTTGACGTATTTTTTTTAACAACCGTAAGACCCCCAACTATAGCACGCAGGTGTCATTAAAAGATTCCAGCCAAAAGAATTTTGTTTGATCAATGATAAAGTCCATTTCCATTTATTTAACTTTTTAAGCATGCCACTTAAAGGATTTCAAAATTTCATAAAATATTTCTTGAATCAGTATAATGCACACACGAAAATAATGTATAATCTGTTGAATTATGAAAAAAAAGTTGTTAATGATGTTATATACAAATTCATCAACAAGAGTACTTGTTAGTCCTGGCTTATTTTTTCGCATAATAAACTGCAAATATCTTTCCAGTGTTTAATATAATATTTTTCTTATTAACGATGAATGTTAATTATTTCATTAATTTCCATGAATAGATGCACGTTTCGATTTCTTCTTCTGTGGATATTCGAATTTTTTTACCAAGCGATAATCCACTTCCGCGTGAGCGTGTCGAGTTAGTGCAAAGGTGTGAATGAAAAAGCCGCGCGGCAGAAATAATATCTTTGTAATTTGTTAATGGATCAGATATTTGGAATAAATATTCAGTTAGAAAACGCATTTATACCTTCAAAACGGCTTTCATGCTTTGCTTTTTTGTAGCTAAAAATTCGCTTGACTCCCCATGAGCTTGAAGATATAAATCCAAGATTTATCAATTTTTTCCAGGTAGAAATTGATAAATTTTGAATGAAAAAAAAATTTGTGTGTTATATACCTTACCAATTTTAAAAAATAATCATTAAAAGTTCTGCGGACTAAAGCCACTGAATGAAAAAGATGTGTAGAAGTCGATAAAAGTGAGCCCCACAATTACAACCCTATTTACAAATCACGAGGTACCAACATACGAAAGTGCACTTGAGCTAATATTTAATCCTATATTTCTTGTTTCAGAAATTAGTTCACAGTCCAATTGTAGGCCTGATGTTGGCCTTACTCCTCGTCCTCCACCTCGTAGACCTTCTACTCTTTCTTCTACTGCCAGACCTCCTCCTTTCCCAGGGTCTCGACCATCTGTTGAGTCCCCACTTCGTGCCAGGTCCAGGTCTCCTTCTGCAAGACCTGATTCAGTTGCTGTGTCTGAACCACCTTCCAATCCTTCTCTTCGTATCAGGTTGAGGTTTTCTGTTCTCCGGCAAACTTTTCCAAAGGTACTTGGATATAGATTTGATGAACTTGAATTTATTCGCCTCAGTCCCTACAACAGTCCGAATCGGACATTCGAACTTCGAAGATACGTTTTTCCCCCCGATAAACCAATTCGATTGAGAAAGACGAATTCAGAACTTCTGCCTATGCCGACCGGAGAACAAATTGTGCTATCAACGTCCAGTGGTGACGTCTGGGCGTTAATGGAAAAAAAATCAAACAGCCAGACGTTTCTTCGTGCAATATTTGAACTTGGTCTGGCGCGGCCAAGACGGGCGAAAATAAACATTGATAGCGGTGCGGTTGAAGGATTGACCACAGAAGAAATCACGGAATGTCCAGTAGGCAACATCATAATTAAAAAAGACTTTAGAGTATATCGTGTGTGAACCTAAATTCTTCATACCCCGAGTAAAAATAGTTCGGTTTGTCCACGTCTTCATCCAAGACATTGCGAATATGTAGTCAAGACCTTGTTGTAAGTCTGGCCCCTAACTCCGAGCGAGATTTAATTTTTCGTCTTCCACTCGAAATTTTTCGTCTTCAAGCCGAAACAACAAAAATTTCACGAAACCTCAGAGGGTCATCACTAGATACTTGTAGAAAATCAAAGTTTTAATCATTTCACGGAAAATTGTATATTCCTGTAGTTCTTGAAACCAACAGATTCCAATTTTTTAATTTAAAAATAAGTTCTTACAAAATTAGAAGTTTTATTGGTTGTAAAATTTGAATCCTTAGCAGATGTCAACTGTTTGGTCCCGGCCTAGCTACGTGATTTCTGAAAATGGTAGGCTCTGATGGTGGGGTTCATAGTTTGTAGAGGTCAGAGTATAATGAACAATAAAATTCACAAACGAAAACTTTTGTAATTTTGAGCCTGATAAATACTGAAGTCATAAATTGGTAATATAATATCCCTTAGAAAAAATTCTGTTTATTTCTCAAGACTTAAAATTCTCGTCTTGAGATAAGTTCACATCGACTTGTCTTCAAAACCCGTCGTAAACCTTAGTCATAAGCTCGAGATAGCAGTAGATTTGAAGGTAATGCTTTCCCCAAAACAATAAGCCATAATTAGTTAGAATACAATCTTTTTTTAAACGAGTAAAAAGTGGCAGTGAGAAAAATTAAATTAAAAACAAAAACTATTGAGATGTAATTATTTTTCGTAAGCTTTGAGATTTTTTCATAAAAGAAAATGTTTCTTCTTGCATGAGACATGACTGATAGCATCATTTCAATTTTCCAAATTACGGAAAACTTTTTTTTCCCAGAGACATGATTTCGTTTTTTTTTTTGCAATTTGTAACTTTTAATGACAAACGTTTTGAGCTAATCAACTACTGATATAAATTGATTCATGATTTCTGTTATTCTACTGCAGATCAAGATGGAATTGATCCGGAGGCCGACAGCACCGTAGCCGCGAAAGCCTTAGGTTTTCTAGAGCTGATGGAGTCATTTTATTTTATTCTTCACGTGACGATGATTTAAATTTTTGATCGAATCGAGATTCTCAAAAAAGATCGCCAAATGACAGAACTTTGTGTAGTACATTCATATTGAAAAATCGAAGCTGTAACCTTAACATTAGATGCCTCCCGCGATTCCAAGGTTCAATTGATTTGGCTGAATAGTATTAAGTTTACCAAAGAGTTTGGTATTTATGAATCGAATTTGCCGCTTTAACGTAAAATTTCTAACAAAATCGACGATGAAAATGTCAGAAATCACGTCTTCAAAACACTAGAAGAATATTACCGAAAGATATATTATGAGATATTCGACCAAGTCGTTTGCTCACTCAAAGGTAGATTTCATACTGTTTCAGCCAAGTTTTTCAAAATTTTAGAGTAGTTCATCCTTGGTGAGACAGTAGACGTGAAAAAATGGACTCGCCTTATAAAGAAGATTTCGACGAATTCAGATCACAGAGCGATAAAGATACGGCTCAGAACATCATGAAAGCGAAGAGAGCAATCCGGTAGCTCTTAAAGATGTTGTGGAATTCATGCGCGAAAATAAGTTGTCTATGGGACTTGCTCCTGAGTATGTGCGCTTCATCCGATTACTCGTTACTATCCCAGGATCTTCTTTTTCCCTGATGCAGTTGATAAGCTGAGATTTGGAAATTCTTTATTTTCACTGCAGAAATAGAAAATTGTTAAATAGTTTATGAAATAAATGGTTTTACACATCACAAATGAACAAAATACTTCTATATTACAATTGTTATTCTAAATAACTGAACATGATTGATAATAACAAAGACCTTCACCCTCCACCTGCTCTCTCCCGTGGCTAGCAAAACTACTCACCTGGGCTCAACACGTGCCGCCACCTCTGTATACGTGAGTTATTTTAGCTGACAATGGCTACAAGACCCTCCACTCGTGTTTTGAATCTTCTCAAACAATCAGAAATGACGGCTGTCATTCGAGCTAATTCATCAGAAGACGATGCCGAAGCAGATTACCAAAGTGAGGAAGAAGATGCTGTTGATATTGCTTCTGACAATGAGTCTGATGCAGACTTTGAAGAAGAATCCAGAAACACTGATAATGATATATCAGACGAAATAAATGTCAATCCTGTTACAGTCCGGTTTCTGAATCAATTAGTAAAAAGTTTTCAGTTGACTCGGACAATCGTATTTGTGATACATGCTGCCTAGAAATTCCAAATCATAGATCTGATATTTAAGTAATACATATCCAAAGTTCTTCTGCTGCAACGGAATTCAAACAGGTTGAAAACTTACCTGAAGCTAGTGATGATTTTTTCAAGGAGGTTAGATTTCATCAGGCTGAACATCTACATCCATTTTCTGATTATTGCGATGAAGATTTAGAATGTGACGTAGAAAGAGAAGATGATATTTCTAAGTTGAAAGAAATTTTGCAAATCTTTAGAGTTCCATCTATTAGAAAGGCTACGGATCTTCGAATACGAACTACATGAAGAAAGAAGGTAGCCGAGATTAAGACAGCTCTTGACGTTCAAATGAAAAAGATCTTCAATTGTATTGGAGATGATTGTAGTAAGAAAGATGTAGAAGAACTTGCTGACGAAATTAAAGAAGAATTGGATAAATTACCAAGTAAATCTTATGCCGTTCAACTGTTGACTATGGTACCAAAAGGTTGGGGAATTCGCAAGAGAGAATCAGAGTTCAAAGTACCATATGGTTTAGTTCGTGAGGCAGTACAATTGTAGGAGAGGGATGGTATTGGATCACCACCAAATCCTAGTCCAGGTATGAAGTTGTCGGAAGAAACTGTCAAAATCGTCCAAGATTTTTACTACGAATGCGACCTAAGTCGATAGCTGCAAAGAAAAAAAGACTTTATATCTATAAAGCAGAATGATGGTACTCGAAAACTGATACAAAAACGTTTAATTCTAGGTAATTTTGGAGAAGTTTATGCCACTTTTAAAGGAAAGTTTCCGGACCTGAAAATTGGCTTCTCTAAATATACAGAATTACGGCCTAAGGAATGTATTTTTGCAGGCGCGAGTGGAACACATTCCATTAGTGTTTGCGAAATTCATGAAAATACTGAATTATTTATTGATGACGCAAACTTGAGTAAACTTGATGCAAACGACGCGAATCTGAAGTGCTTAGATTCATACAAAACCATGTTTTCTTCGATGATTTGCGATTCTGAAACACCTTCCTGTGATTTAGGATCGTGCAAATCTTGCCCAGGTGTGAAATCTTTAATGGAAAAAGTCCAGAAGCTTTTTGAAAGCAACTTCATTGAAAGAGTCACCTACAATTGGTGGAGTCTGACAGACCGTGCCTCTTTAGAAACTTTGTGTGACACAGATAAGGATTATTATGAGAAACTCACTAAACATCTAACTGATCTTCTCAAACAGGACTTTATGGCGAAAAGTCAATGTTAATTTCTTAGAGTCTCTAAGGAATCTCTTGAAGAGGGAGTATTCACAATACTTTTTGATATAGCAGTTCTACAAGAAATTCAAAAGTAATTAAAAATTTTGAAAGATTGTACAAAATGCAGATTCTCGAAATTTCCGAATAAACTGTCCATAATCTTGAGATACCTGGGAGTATTTGAAGTGATTCTTCATTTAAAAAAAATTAATTTTAACAGAATATCTATATCAAAGCCATGTAAAAATCAGCTTTGCCTAAAACGTAAAAGATTGCGTGAATAGTGAAATCAGTTTTAAAGAAATGTGTAATCAATTTTTTTTTAACTGACTCTTATCAAGTGTACATATCTCAGAAGAACAAAGTTGACGCCTTCAGTCAAAGAGATAACGACTATATTTTGGATAATGTAAGCTAATATAATAGTAGAATATTAATTTGTTAGAACGATAATTAAATTCGAAATTAATACAATAATCAGTTTGTCCTCTAATTAGAAAAGATGAGGATTTTTTGTACTCTGCTCTTATCCTTGGCTGTTATCCTGAATTATATTGGTGAATATATTGATATAATATATCTATAATTTAAATGGATATCTTTTAAGCTTCAGGCAAATCAGAATTTTTGCAATTTTTTATTCCACACGGATATAATATCTTCTCTAATGAGAATGTAAAAAAGAATGGCTTCCTTAAACACGAGGTTTTCGAGTTTACTGCGAAAACGGCAAGAGCTACAACTTTTGTTGTCCAAAAAAAAGATGTGGAATTAAATTTTGGAGAAGAATATATACTTTTAAAATTCAGAAATTGTTTTAAAAGTTTTTGCGGACCAAAGCCTTTGAACTAGAAAAATGTGAAGGCGTTGGTGAAATTAAGCCCGACAATTACAACTCGTGAGGTACCAATATACGATTGTGTGCTGGAGAGAACATGTAATTTCGTATTTCTTTTTTCAGAATTCAGTTCACAGTCTCAGTCCAAGCCTGATGGTGGCCTTACTCCTCGTCTTACTTGTGGTAGACCTTCTCCTTCTTCTTCTGCCAGATCTCCTTCTACAGGGTCTCGACCATCTGTTGAGTCCCCACTTCGTTCCAGGTCCAGGTCTCGTTCTACCAGATCTCATTCTTCTTCTGGGTCTGCACTACCCGACGAGGCTTCTCTTCGTATCAGGTTCAGGATTCCTGTTCTCAGACAAACTTTTCAAAGGGTGCTTGGATATAGATTTGATGAACTTGAATTTATTCGCCTCAGTCCCCACAACAATCCGAATCGAACATTCGAACTTCGACCATACGTTTTTCCTCCTGATAAACTAATTCGATTAAGAAATAAAAATTTGGAACTTCTCCCTATGCCAACCGGAGAACAAATTGTGTTATCGACGTCCAATGGTGACGTTTGGGCAATGTTGGAAAAAAACCAACCGGTCGCTTGGTTCTTCGTGGACTTTTCGAAGTTGTTCTTGTGCGGTCAAGGCGAGGGAAAATAAACATGGATAGCGGCGCGGTTAAAGGATTGACCAAAGAAGAAATCGCGGAATGCCCAACAGGCAACAACATGATTACAAAAGATTTTAGAGTTTATCGTGTATGAACCATAATTCTATATATCGTTAATAAAAATGTTTTGAAACGCACTCGCGCGTGCCTCCAGTCTAGCGGTTCACACTTGGTTTTGATGCTTGACCCGATTTTATGCAAACACCTTTTGAAATTAAAGTTCAAGATATTGATAACCTTTGACATTCACAATTATATTCATTTACATTTGACAGATTGTTCAAAGAGAGATCCATTCAATCACTTTAAAATCCCAAATTTTATATCACATGATATTATGCCATTTAAAATAAGTACGAATCAAACGGTCTTTAATGTAAAAGTTGCAAGAATTTTGAAACGCAGTTCGGAAAACTCAAGATGTAGCTTTTGTCGTTTGTGCAAATTACATTTCATTTGATTGGCGATTTATACCAATTTTTTAAAAATGGTTGGATAATAATAAATACTTGAGTTATTTTTGCGACGAAGACTTTCTCTGCTGTTTCGAAGTTTGAAAATAAATTTTTCTGTCGCCAAATTCTTTATACCTATTTTAAAGACTGGAAATAGTAGATTTGTAGTTAACGTTTTTCTCAAAAGAATAAGTGACGGCCAATTCAATTACAACCATTTTTTTCAATTGGTGAGGAAAGATCGTGGGAAAAATTGAATTAAAAAAACTTTCAAGCAGTAATGATTATTTCATTCTAGTTACTCTAAGTAATCTA
Organism: Andricus quercusramuli; assembly: GCA_932178445.1. Lineage (NCBI taxonomy): Eukaryota > Metazoa > Arthropoda > Insecta > Hymenoptera > Cynipidae > Andricus > Andricus quercusramuli. The sequence continues at coordinate 17,977 of CAKNXH010042052.1, forward strand.
TACGAACAATTTTTTTGTGTTTGATTAAAGAGGTTTTCTTCCGTAACATATGCGTACTAACAAATAAAAAAATGACTATTCAACAAACTGTAACTATATATTTTTGTTAACTAAAATAGTGACAAGAATAAATAACTAAAATATGGGACAATTTGAAAAACCTTCCGGTTTTCGTATGACTCACGAGAGAGAAACCTGGGAATGGCCATCACAGACCTCCATGTCAAACCTGAAGAAGATCTACTGACACTTTTGAAATCAATTGTTAATACTCTAAGGCTGTCAATCAATTCCGCTGATGTATTGAACGTTTTCCGAATTGTTTTTGGGATTGCGGGAAGATCTATATCTGTACTTGACTCAACTTTTGGAGATTCCACGGTGTACCTCAACTACAATCCTCTATCTGAGTCAAACGTATATGCAAGGGATGTATGGATTCGCAATGAGGCTATTTACATAAGGCTTCCTGACGTGGAATCTCCATTTAGAGTTTCATCAAGATCTGATTTAGAGGCACTTAAGTCCACACTTCAGACGAGGGATACTAGTGCATGAGGACAACGGAACGTCAGATCTTCATCTTCAAGCTCAAATATTTATAATTCTTTCGCCGCTAATAAATTTCATTATAGTTTAGGAAAATTTCTCACCACCGGCCATGTAAATGCCCATCCTCTCAGAGCGCACATCCATAAATTTCGTTTCTTTCTGTTAAATGATTCCCACGACATTCGATGTGATAGAAACTTAAGACAGGGTGGAGGTTTCGATATGTGTATACGCTAAACGTTAACTAGACGTACTCTTCAATGCTCCTCTGAATATGACCCGGATCTTATTATTTCTCTTCAACCTGAATTTAGGATTTTAGACATCATTGCTCCTAACGCACCTGAGATCATGTTTTGTGTTGTGTATCGCCCCACGAATGCGGGGTCTATTACTGATTTCGAAGCAGCATTTACTCTCCATTCTCCGGCATTTACTAATATCATAATTTTTGGTAATTTCAATGCAGATCATTGTAAATCACCTTATTATTTGGATCAAATCAGACAATTTCCATACTTGAATAACTTGTCATTAATTCTTTTCTCCCCCACACACCATACCCCCACCACTCATAGCTGGTTGGATCTTTGCGCAGTTAATGATAATGATATGGTTATAAAGTATAGTCAAACAGAAGTACCTTCATTATCTCAGCATGACCTTATACAAATTAAGTACCAATATGAGTCGCCTAAACAGAAATCTAGGTTTCTCCACTATCATGATTTCCGCAACCTAAATGTTGACGACTGTTTACAGTACTTGGAATCACATAATTGGAATGAACTATCATCTGCCTCTTTTGATAGAAGGGTAAATTCCTTAAATACATTTGTATTGGAGTCCAATGGAAAATTCTCTACACTTCGTGAATTTAAACCGAAGAACCTTCCGGCACCATGGATTACACCCACAATCAGACTTAGAATGGAGAAAAGAGACAAGCTATACAATGCAGCTAAGCGTAATAATTCCCTCTTTTTGATGTCACAATTTCGCTCGATAAGAAACTCGGTACAAATAGAAATTCAAAATAGTCATAGTACTCAGACCGTATTGCTCAAACTAACAACTGATATTAGACAAGCTATTGATTCTTGTAAAATAACCTTACTGGTCCTCTTCGACTTTTGTAAAGCGCTTGACTTAATAGATCAAAGCATTCTTCTTCGTAAGTTGGAAGAAATTGGTTGCTCCGACGCAGCCTTATCTTGGTTTAATTCCTATCTTTCAAATAGACAACAAGCTATAATAAATCCTAATAATAATAAAAGATCGAACTGGCTTTCAATAACATCTTTGATGGCGTCTAATTTGTAACTATTACAGTTTCATGGATTGATATATGAAGCCTTGCCGTATTTTCGAGATGAATTTTATTTCTGATGTCCAAAAGTATAACCCAGTAAGTGCCATTTGCCTTAAAGGCTTGGTTTTATTTTTGAAGAGCAGATTCGCTAAGGAATGTACTTTTAGTAATTCAGTTACATAAGCGGGAAATTTTACTGTATGCAATTAGGAGCGTTAGCAGGCAGAAAGCAACAGATAATAAAAAGCTTAAGCACAAAAGTTTTATCTGACGTTATTTTAAATCCCGTGTATTAATGCACAAATAATCAAATGATAAAATTCCACAACTTTTTGATCGGTGTTTTTTTCTAACTGGCGGCTGTAAAATCAAATTCATAGCAGCCACCTCTAAATAACCGCCCGCATCCTATTTCTAAATGTTCTTAACTTATTCGCTATTAAGGTATTGTCTCAGGAACTGATTCATGAGGCTTCCACAATTATTTTTGAACAAATTCAACTCACGAATATATTTTCACTTGGTCAGAAAAATCACAGCAACCTGAGCTTCAGGTTTCTTGCTTCAGATGCACTCTACGTGTAGCCTTAGGAAATGATTTAAGATGCATCCACTAAATATAAAAAAGCTTGATTAAGAAACCCACCCTTATGCTCCCTCTATATGCATTTTCTGTCTCACGTGCATTTTGATATACTTAGAAATTGTCTCGTCAGCCTTCAGATATTTTCCGACCAAATTCCATTTACTTAGGTGAAAAAATTGAGTGAGCCGGTCACAAAAGCATTGCCTGACGTTATCGTGAATCACGTTTGTTCTTACACTGAAAATTAAAAGATCAAATTCGAAAACTTGCTCATTGACGTGATTCTCTTATAACTGTTTGTTCATAATTTATTTGATGTTGTTATTCTTGTTTGAGCGACATTCAAGGTTGCATTGTTAGTAAAATGGTTTTCGCCCAGTGCTCTTTCTCCTTGAGGGTCTCTCTCTGTTCTTTGAGTTTCAGGCTCTTTCCCTTTGGTGGGAGTGGGGAGTCGGGTAGTGGTGTGAAGCTGCCCTGTTAAGACTTGTACCCCTTCTTTCTGGCTTTTCAGTATTCACCTAGGTGTAGACGAGTGTGGCCAGTGATCGGGTGGTTCAACGGTTCGAGGCCAGTCTTGCTTGTGGACGGTTCGGGCGGTTAAGTTCTTAAATTAAAGTTAACGTCACCTTCTGTGCATTGAGTGCTTGTTTAGTGATTTCCCGACTCTATCAACTTCTGGTGTTCTGGGGAGTGACAAGTCGGACGACATATCACCTCCGGTTGCGTCGGGATCGGTCGTTCGGTGAACGATCGTGGTCGTAGCTTCCGGAGGCTACATCTGTTCCAATTTTCTGCAAAAACCCAAAACCTTTTTTGGCTTCAAAGGGAGTGCCTGTTGGGATCCGGCTTCCGGTGAAACTTTCCTTAAGGACTCTTAGTTTTTTGGATTGAGTTCGACAACAGGTATTTGGAGGTGTTTTCATAATCATGGTGATACATGTTCTGGGGTCTTGTTCGTCGACTGTGACACGATTCAATGTGATCCTTTCGCTACCCCACGCCAGTCTGTCATTAAATAACTAACACTGTTTTCTACAGAATTTGCTTTGATAACAACTTTTCAGACAAATTAAATTATAATAATATTTGAATGATTCCGTCTCTATAGATTGCTTGACAGCCGTGATAAAGGGCCGGGATTCTAGACTCTAAAGTGGAGTGAGGTGCCAAAAGGAGGATGCCGAGAGATCAGCGGAGAAAGGGGACTACCTGACCCTAAAGCTGAAAACCGTACCGAAAGAGACGGAAGATTTTTCCTCTACAAATCGGGGCTTGGACAAGCAAATTACTGGAGGATTAGACAATGCATTCGATGTAATCAACGACATTCGGAGGAATACGGGTGCTACAGAAGGCTGGTTCAACATCTCCGAGTACCGCATCGGTGAGTTTTCCACCAGGAAAATAAGAGAAACTAAGAAGACGGCTGAATAAACGGCCCTAAATAAAGTTCTCGATGCCCTGTCCCGCATGTTCGAAGACGTGGATTCGGCCAAAGTTTGCACCGCAGAAGTAATTGATGAATCCGGATACAATCAGCGCATGAAGGACGTTATAAATCTCCCTCCCAAGTACCATGGGTGGACGTTGGTCGAAGGGCCACCATATTATTTTTAATCTATTCCGTGAATTTACCCTGATTTCAAAAAACAGGAAGTCTGGAAGCTACTTATCCCTTTAGAGAAACGCGCGAAGGTTCTTCGCAAGGTTCACGACGAACCTCAAGACGGTATCGTCGTGATTGAAAAGTCATATCAGAAAGCAGCCTCAACCTATTATTGGCCCGGTATATTTCGTGACACCGTCAACCTAAT
>CAKNXH010042053.1:973-11132 GCA_932178445.1 Andricus quercusramuli
ATTCATCTCTATTGGTAGGATCTTTATCTTTTTTGGTTGAAAATTCAATTGTTTTTTGTTTAAATTAACTGTTTTTTTTTAATTCACTGTTTTGTGCAAAATTCGGGTTCTTGGCTTGAAATTTCAACAGTTTGATAGGAAATCCAACTATTTGATTGAAAATTAAAATGTTTGGTTAAAAATGAACTTGTTTTGTTCATTTTTTTCCTTCTTCACTGAAAATTATTTCTTGATTGAGAATTAAACTTTTTTGTTGAATATTCCTGTTTTTGATTCGAACTTTTGTTGAAAATATAATATATTTTGACTTCACATCTTAAGAATGTAGTACCTACATTAATTTAATGAAAAAATAATTTATTCCCCCGTTTTGAGAGCATTTTGGGTTATGAAGTCTACCTGTCCATTAGTTTATACCTGTTATAATGTTAAATAAAATAAATATAAAGTACAAATATAAAACGAATAGAAATGTTATTAGCCTTAAATTTGATTATTTCAGCGGGCAGTTTACAGATGCTCTAATTCGATTAAGGAGGAGGATTCTTTAAGACATTATGCTTTGAATGTTCCTCTCTATACGCATTTTACTTCGCCTATACGTCGTTATTCTGACTGCATTGTCCACCGTCTATTGTATGCTTCGATAAGAAATATTCCTTTGCATTCGAAGTGGAATTCTTTTTTGTGCACTAAGTAAGTTCTTTACCTTTACACTAAATGTTTAGTTAATTAGATTGAAAAAGTCGTAGTTTAAATTACCAAGTTTAGTTTTAAATTAATCTTTTTTTATCAACAGACTAGCAACGAATTGCAACGTTAAGAAGTATTCTGCCAAAGTGGCTCAGGAACAAAGCAGCGAATTATTCTTCACGTTCCTTCTCGATTTAAGAGGTCCCTTGAACACGCAAGCTGTTGTTATGGATGTGAAAAATCGAAGTATCGACGTGATTATCATCGAGGTGGGATTAAAGGCTCGTGTTTATTTTGCTGACATGGAGGAAGAACTTACAGCCGAATATGCTGAAGAACGATCGGTTCCCACGATCAAACTTAGCTGGAAAGGATCGGAACTCAAACAGGTGATATTACATTTCCTCAAACTTTCGAACCTGATCTCTCAAATCAGGGTGTCTAGTGTCTTGGAAATCCTTGATAAAATAGAAAAGTCCTTCAACTCTTTTTTTTACCTGAGCAGGCCTCACAGACCGGTCCCTATATCCTTTATTGTACCCTATATTCAGTTGAGGTCCTTAAGCTTAAAGTACCCTATTTTCAAGATTTGGTCCCTATCGTACCCTCCGTCACTTTTCTTTCAATAAATTAACTCATTCTATTCTATTAACTATTCAATTCAGAACATATTTTTGAAGTGTTTCGAATTCTTTTGAAATATTTTAGGGTTTTTTTTAAAGATTCCGATAATTTTTCCATAGATCTTAACAATTTGAAAGGATTTTAAAGATTTTAAACTATTTTTTAAACTTCTAAGGCATTTTCAAGATCTTTTATTTTTAAATATTTCAGGGAATTTAAAAAGATTAGAACATTGCGCACTAATTACCCTTTATTTAGAATAAAATATACTAAGTGGAACTACTTTGTTACAATTTAACGATTTTGTAACATTTTACCAATTATTTTTGAACTGGATTTTTAGTTCTTCTATGTTTGGTTAAATATTTATCTTCTGCAGTTGAAAATTCAACTATTTGTTTGAAAACTTCTATACTTTGTTGAAGCTTTGTCTTTTGCGGTAGAATATTAATCTTCTTGGTGACTAATTCACCTTTTTCGTTGGAAATTCAACTATTAGGTTTAAAATTTTATTAAAAATTAAAATATTTAGTTGAAAATTCATATATTTTACTAAAAAATTTTCTTTTTTGCTAGGAAATTAGTTTTTTTTTATTGAAAATTAATTTTTCTTCTATTGAAAAGTAGTGTTTTTATTGAAAATTAATTTTTTTAACTAAATTTTTTGTCGAATTTTTTTGTATAGTCATTTAATCTTTCTGGTAGAAAATTCATTTGTTTGGTTGAAAATTTAACTATTTCATTCAAAATTTATTTTATTTGCTTAAGTGCTATTTTCGGTTGAAAAATGATCATTATTATTTGAAAATTTCATTAAAAATTAAAATATTAGGTTGAAAACCCATGTAGTTTGTTGAAAATTATTCTTTTTTGGTATAAAATAATTTTTTTGAAATTAAAAATTAATTTTTTTCAACTAAAAATTTAACTTTCATTTTTCGTCGAAATTTTTTTTGATAGACATTTAATCTTTTTGGTTAAAAATTTATCTTTTTTATTTGAAAGTTCATCTGTTTTGTAGAAGTGTTGTCTTCCTTTCTCAGCAATACAACCTTTTTGGTTGAAAATTCAATTATTAGGTTGAAAACTCCATTAAAAATCAAAATATTTTGTTTAAAATTCACCTACATATTTTGTTGAAAATTATGCTTTTTTGCGGAAAATTATGTATTTTTTTGTTTAAAATTTCATTTCTTTGGTTGAAAATAGGTTTTTTTATTGAAAAATAATTTTTGTAACTATTTAGCTTTCGTCGAATTTTTTTTTATGGACATTAGAAGTTTTTAGTTGAAAATTCATCTGCTTGGTTAAAAATTGAACTATTTCGTTGGAAATTTATTTTATTTGGTTGTTTCAGAAATAAAAGTGTGCGCAATGATAGATTAAGTTGAAATTTATCTTCTTTAGTTGAAAATTCATCTATTTTGTTGAAATTTTGTCTTTTTTTTGTGGTAGCAATATAACCTTTTTGGTTGAAAGTTGAACTATTTGGTTAAAAATTTATTTTTATGATTGAAACTGCATCATATTAGTCAGAAGTTCATTTCTTTGGTTAAAAATTTAACAAATTTTGTTGAAATTTTTTTTTTTTGACAATGAATTTTTTATTAATAATGTAGGGATTTCAAAGACTTTGAAATATTTTGGGGTATTTTAAAATTCCAAGGAATTTTCAAGCGGCTTAAATAATTTTAAGGGGCTTAAATCATTTCAAGGGACTTCTAAGGATTTTAATAATTTTAAGGTATTTTAAGGGATTTTAATATTTTAATGGATTTCAGAGAATTTATTCACACGAAGTGAGGAATTTCGTAATATTTCAAAGATTTGAAGAGATTTTCAAATTTTTTTTGCAATTCATTTGGAATTTGCCCTGAATTCTTTTGAATTCTTCTAAATTCACTCAATTTTACTCAATTCAGTGGATTCTTAAAAAGTTTGTATTTAATTCATCTTGAAGTCTCTAAAACTCACCTTAAATTCTTAAACATTTCATCAAATTCTTTTAAATCCTCTTTAATGTTTTCTAAACTGATTTCAAACTTACTCAGTTCAATGAATTTTTTCATATTTTTGAATTGTTTTGAATTCACTTAATTTCTTTCGATATTCAGCTTGATTTTTTGTATGGATTTGATCGAATTCTTCTCATTTCCCTTAAAGTCTACTAAATTCGCTCAAATTTTACTGAAATCAATGGAATTTTTTTGAAATTTAAAATTTATTTCCAATTCATTTGAATTCTTTTAAATTGCTTTGCAGTCATTAGTCAGTTTTTTAGTTATAAATTAGTAGGGTTTTCAAGATTTGAAATTATTTTTTGGAATTCACCCTGAGTTCTTATTAATTTACTCTGAATTCTTTTAAATTCTTTGGAATTTTCTTGAAATTTTTCAGTTCACTTGAATTCTACTAAATTAACTCAATTCAACTCAATTCAATGGATTTTTGAAAAAAATTGTTAAAAGTATTTATTTAATTCATCCTGAAATATTTAACCTCTCATAGAATTCTTAGCCATTTCATCATATTCATTGGAATTACCTTGAATTTTTTAAAGCTTATTTCAAAGTTACTGAATTTGATGATTTTTTTTTCGTATTTTTACATTGTTTTCAATTCATGTGAATTTTTTCAAATTCACCTTGAGTTTTTATGAATTTTATCGAATTCTTCTCATTGACCTAAAATTCCCCTAAATTCATTCCAATTTCACGGAAAACAATGGATTTTAATTTTTTTTATAATTTTCTCAATTAATTTGGATTCTTTTGAATTTAACTTGTTTATTTGTTTTGAAATTTTAAGAATTTATCCTGAATTTGTAAACCTTTGAACGTGAAAAAGTACCCTATAAGCGTGACAAAAAGTACCTGGAAAAACCGGAAAAAGTCCTTTAATTTTGCTTATGGTTCCGGAATTTTGATTCTCCCTGGTGGAAAATTTTTTAACAAAATGTACAGAAATCCAAAAATATTTTCACAGGAGTCTACAAATAAATACAATAAATTACAACAAAAATTACAGGGAAGCATAACTTTTTTCTATTATTGAGACGAATTTTGTACTTTTTTGTACATTTTTGTATTTTATTGCAACTTTAATTTTCTACAAGAATTTACAAAAGAGTACAACTACAAGAATCTACAGATATTTACAGCTTTTGCACCTAAAAATTTGTTCTTTTTTGACCTAGGATGACAAATATTTAGAATATTGCCATGAGATAATTTTAAAACCTTTCAAAATGCTTTAAAAAACTTATAAAATTTTGTGTTCGACATCTTCAAAAGTCTACATTGTGTTTTCAATGTTTTGAAATCTTTTCGAAACTTCTAAATATATTTTAAACGTACTCGATTATTTTCAAAATCAATAATTGTTCAATTGTTATTTATTATTCAAAAATGATTTTAAATCTTTTTAAAAATTGACTTAAAATTAATTTTTTTAAATACAAAATCATTTTTAATTTTCCCAGCAAAGTTAAGAAAATTTTTTCATTTTCTCAAAACCTGTAAAGATCAAGTACAAGTACAATTGTAACGTAGAAGTTTTAACACTCTGAAATATTAACGATTCAAGGCTTTCTATTTCAAATGATAAAGTTTAAAATTATTTAGTTTTTAATATTTGATTTATGATTCCTCATTTTTAATGAAAAGTAAAATATTGCTAAAAATTAAGAAAAATGTCTTATTTAATTACAAAATTTCAAATTAAATGTGTTAAAAATGGAATATTTGAGATGGAAATAATATTTGAATAGGATTTGGAATTGAATAAAAGCGTTTAATTTTTCAGATTATTTTCAAATTACGAATAGTTTATAAAGTTTCAATCGAACGTTTACATTCGTTTAACTACTGAGGCTTTCAAATTGAAAAATTGAATCGTCCTGTGAAGTCCTACAAAATTTCTTGGTAAAAATGTACAACATAATTTTAAGCGCAGTTTCCCAATATTTCAACTTTTATGAAATCTTGTATTTTTTGTAAAGATTTGTAAATTTCTACAATAATTTACGTACAATTAAAACTGTTTTTATGCCGTCAAACACACTAATTAAAAAAATGTAAAATTCTGTAGCTTTCTGTAATACCTTATAGATTTTTACAACAAAGTAAAAAAAAATATTACTAAAAAGTTATACAAATTTTTGAATTGTAGAAACTTGTACTTTATTGTTAAATTTTTTACTTCTCTACAAGAAAATATAAGAAAAAATTAGCTATTTGTGTTTAACTTGTATTTTCTTGTTAAATTTTTTACATTTTTTACAAAAAAGAACATGTTTTAACGAAAAATTAGAGTTGTAGAAATGTTGTACTTTCTTGTAAAAATTTTTTCCACCAGGGCTATTAAAGAAAAAATAGGTTCTTAAAATGTTTCTCTGCTGAACGAAAAAAGACTGTTCTTTTTTCAGAATAGATTGTTCGTTTTATCACGGGGAAGATCACAAAGCTAGAGTCGAAAATATTTTAAAGTTTCTCATTTATTCCTGATGTTTTTCAACTTTAACAACAATTTCATTTAAAATTTTCAAATCTTCTAATTTTTTGCTGTCACTATAATTATTAAAAGTAAGTTCAATTCCACGTGTTAGTAGGGAAAAGTCAGGGATTTTGGAAAAAATCTTGCATTGCTCAGGGGATTTCTGTAAGAGGCAATTTAAATAACTGTCAAGGATAATACATTTAAAATTTGTAAATTTTAATTCGAAATTGTTCATTCAATTTGTTGAAAAGTTGTATTTTTTTAGTAAAAAATTAATCTTGAATGAAAATTCATCTTTCTGGGATGAAAATTCAACTACTTGGTTAAAAATTCTTTTTTTTTTGTTTGTTGAAGATTCATCTCTTTCGTTAAAACTGAACTAATTTGTTGGCAATTAATTTTTTAACTCAAATTCAACTGTTTTTTATTGAAAATTGAAATATTTTTTCGGTTAAAGTATCAGCTATTACATTTTTCGTTGATAATTTATTTATTTTTTTGTTGAAAATCCATCTTTTTGGTTGAAAATTAATTTTTTTGTTAATTAAAAATTTAGCGTTTCCAGTTGAAGATTAATTATTTTTGGTACATTTCATCTGAAAATGTAACGATTCCATGTTTGACTGAAAATTGAGTTTTTTTTAAATTCAAAATTCAACTACTTGGGTAAAAGTTGAACCACTTTCTTAAAAATTTATTTTTTTGTTTGAAGATTCATCTCTTGATTTGGAATTTTAACTATTTTGTAGAAAAATCTTTTTTGTTTTATTAAAAATTAATTTTTTACCTGAAAATGTAACTTTTCCATTTTTTAAATAAACGATTTAACTTTTGTTGGTTTTCTGTTAAAAAAGAAAAAATAATAATTTGGATAGAAATGTTTTCCTTTCTTGGTTGAAAAATCATTATTTGTTGAAAATTCGTATTTTTGATTTAATTTTGTTGACATTTTTTTTACTGAAAATTTATCTTTTCTGGTTTGAAAATTCCATTGTTGGCTAAAAATGGATTTTTTAAATTGAAATTTTAACTAATTTGTTGAAAATTGTTTTTTTTTAATCAAAAATTAATTTCTTATCTGAAAATGTAACTTTTCCATTTTTTAATAAACGATTTAACTTTTGTCGGCTTTCTGTTAACAAAAAAAAAATTAACATAGTTTATTTACCAAAAAACCTGGTCAAAAACCGTAACAACAACTTAAATTTCCCTTTTCTTAAAATTTATCTTTATTAGTTGAAAATTCGTCTTTATTGGTAGAAAACTAATCTTTTTGGTTGAGAATTAACTTTTTTGTTAAAAATTCATATTTTCGTGTTGAAAATGATTTTACAAGAAATTCATCTATTGTCTTGAAAATTCAAAAAGTTGGATACACATTTTTTCCTTTCCTTGCTGAAAAATCTTTATTTGTTGAAAATCTTCATTTGTTGAAAATTCGTATTTTTTATCTGAAAATTTAACTTCTGGGTAAGTTGAATTACTTTGTTGAAAATTCTTTTTTTTTTGCAGATTCGCTATTTTAGTTGAAAATTCATTTTTGGTTGAAAATTCAACTATTTTGTTGAAATTTTTTTTCTGAAAATTGATCTTTTCTAGTTGAAAATTCCATTTTTGGGTAAAAACTGATTTTTTTAAATTAAAAATTTATTTTATTTTTTTACTTTACTTGGATAAAAGTTGAACCACTTTGTTGACAACCTTTTTTTACATCTCTTGTATTGAAAGTTTGAAACATTCTTTTTCTCTTAATTTAAAATTAATTTTTTACCTGAAAAATGTAAGTTTTCCATGTTTTTTAATTGAAAATTCAACTACTTATTCGAAAATGGATGTTTTTTGTTGAAAATTAGTCTTTTTTGGTATAAAATTTATTTTCTTGGTTGAAAATTCGTCGTTTGGGTTAAGAATTCATGTAGTTTGAAAATTCATCTATTTGGTTAAAAATTCAACTATTTTGATGAAAATTTAATTTTGTTTGTATGTAAATTAAATTTTTCGGGTTTTCGTTGAGAATTCGTCTTTTTGTTTAAAATTTAACTTCTCGTGAACAAAAAATTCTTCTCTTTGGATTTAAAATTTATCTTTTTTGTTAAGAATTAAACCGCCTTCTTGGTTTAAAATTTTGTTTTAAAATTCGATCGTTTGGTTGCAAGTTCAACAATTTGGATAAAAATTCAACTATTTTGTCTGAAAATTTAACTATTTTATTGAATACTAAAAATAAATTAGCTTATAATTTGATAACTCATTCAAATTTCAACCACTTCTGATAAAAAAAGCGAAAAATTATTGGATCTTTAAAAAGTCATAAAATTGTTGTTAAATTTAAAAAAATATGAAACTTGGAAATATTTTCGATTGTAGCGTCGTGATTTTTCACCGTGGTAAAATGAACAGTCACCAAAAAAGGGTGTTTTTACCATAAAACCAGATTTTGGTTTCGCGAAAAGTATTTTTCTGCTGTAAAAAAACGGTACCTGGAAATTTTGTTGTTCTGGAAAACCTGGAAAAGCCCTGGATTTTTTTAAAGAAACACTAGATACCCAGCGTAAATTCTAACAAAATTTAATTAATCTTTTTTATTTTTCCAGGTCATTAACGTTTTTAGCATAGTGGACGTGAAGATTCAGAAGCATCCGTCGCTGTTTCGTCTACATGGCGTTCTCTTGCCTCCTTCTCCCAACATCATGAGCGAAATATTGTAAAAATTAAAGGAAAAAAAGTAATAACCTTTATTTCATCGAATCTTGAAAGAAGAATATTGGATTTTAGACTATCGAATCATGTTTTTATTGAAGGCGTCTCGAAATTCGATGCCTCTAGGCAATTTGTTTATTCAAATTAAATTTTAAGTTTAATATTGAACTCTAGAGTTCACGAAACTTCTTTGACAATTATTGTTTTTTTTTTGTTCGAACTTACGTCGAAGATGCTTCCCTTTTGAAGTAAACATTTAGAAATTGTTGTCTTCAAATTCGTCTTTCTAGTGGCCTTTATATTATGGCAGTTTTTTAAAAAGATTTACTCTCTTAGTACCTGATTTTCTTTCACGTACAATGTAACAGTAACAGTACAAAAGCAAACACAAGTTTAAGTTTTTGATTTTTCTTTTTCAAGAGCATTGTGATCTACCAATGCAAAATTTGCAGCTGAGATTATTCAATTAAAAGATTCTTGTCTGAAGAAAAATGTGTTTCGTACACAATGGAATGTGTAGGAAACAGGAGCCAATAGCAAAAGAGACTTTTGGCCTTGGTCTAATGAGAAAAGAACTTTTTTTTGAAACTCTATTATTTTTATTTTGTCCATTTCTGCAATATTCTCATTCGATAAAGTCTATTTTGATGTTCGCTTTTTATAAATACGTAATTTTTGAAGCTGTGATTGTCTATCGGTTTTTTTTTATCGCACCTAAATGCATAATACCCATATTTATGAGATCTTTTACCTATAGAACCGATAAAATAGTTAGCGGAATAAAATAATTAGCGGAAAATCTCGAGAAAGTCGAATTATTCCTGCATATTGCGATTTCGTACATAATCTCAGTATTCGTTATTACATGTGATTAATGTAAATTTATTTGGCTCAGTGTTTCTACTGTGTACTTACAAGTCAAACGCGTATTTAGAATGCCTTTTATTATTGTTTTTTGCTTTAAAAAAATCAATAAAAAGACTGATTTTATCATTTAGAGCAGATCGATTTAAATCTGGTATCTTCTACATACGCATCTGACAGCTGCAAAGCAAAATATTGTATCTAAAACGAATGTAATTTTGTAACTTCCATCAGAGGAATAAAACTTTTTCGAAGCATCAATAGCTCTTTTTTTTCTAATCGTACCTAACAAGGCTTGAAAACTTAAACTCTAATTATAAAACAAACTAAACGCACCAACTTCTTAATTAAATAAATTGGAAAAAATGCGGAATTTTAGAGACTTTTAAAAAGATTTTTAATTTTAACAGGCCGGGAATTAACTTGGTTGAAAGTTTAAATAATTTATTAAAAATTCACTAGGTGGTAGATTGAAAACTTCAGTTAAAAGTTCATTTAATTTGTTAAAATTTGCCATTTTTTATAGAAAATTAATCTTCTTGATTGAAAATTCAACCACATAGAATTTTTTTTTAAAGATTCATCTTATTGGATGAAAACTGAACTATTGTTTTGACAATTTTTTTAAGTTTAACTTAATTATTTGGCTGAAAATGTATATATTTGGTTGAAGATTCATTTTTTTTTATTGGATTCGACGGTTTTTGATTTAAAAATGAAATATTTTTTGGTTGAAGTTATCAACTGTTACATTTTTCGTTGAAAATTTATTTTTATTGGT
>CAKNXH010042067.1:1592-13819 GCA_932178445.1 Andricus quercusramuli
AGAAAATTATTAAGCTCACGACTTCCGTAGAGATTTTGAATTTTTAAAAACAAGTTCATAAAATTTTTTGTTAACCTTAATATGGCGAATAATGCGCAAATAATCAGTAGTGAAAATATTTCTGACATTTTTTCAAAACTACCGGAAAGTAAGTCGTGATCGATGTACAACAGTTCTATTGAATTAGTGGTCAATTCAAGGAATTCAGAGTTCAAGGAGTTCAGAGAATTCTAGGAATTCAGAGAATTCTAGGAATTCAGAGAATTCTAGGAATTCAGAGAATTCTAGGAATTCAGAGAATTCTAGGAATTCAGAGAATTCTAGGAATTCAGAGAATTCTAGGAATTTAGAGAATTCTAGGAATTCAGAGAATTCTAGGAATTCAGAGAATTCTAGGAATTCAGAGAATTCTAAGAATTTAGAGAATTCTAGGAATTTAGAGAATTCTAGGAATTCAGAGAATTCAGGGAATCCGGATAATCCAGGGAATTCAGAGAATTCAGAGAATACAAGGAATTCAAGAAATTTAGAGAATTCAGAGAATTAAACGAATTCAAAGATTTCGGATTATTTGAGGGATTCAGGAAATTCAAGGAGTTCAGAGAATTCAAGGAATTTATATAATTAAATGAATTCAGGGAATTCGGAGAATTCAGAAATTACAGGGAATTCAAGAAATTCAGAGAATTAAACTAATTCAAAAAGTTCGAAGAATTTAAGGGATTCAGAGAATTCAAGGAGTTGAGAGAATTCTATGAATTTAGAGATTTCTACGAATTTAGAGAATTCAAGGAATTGAGGGAATTCGTAGAATTCAGAGAATACAAGGACTTCAAGGAATTCAGAGAATTGAACGAATTCAAGGAGTTCGGAGAATTTGGAGGGATTCAGAGAATTCAAGGAGTTCAGAGAATTCAAGGAATTCAGATAATTCAAGGAATTCACAGAATTCTAAGAATTCGGAGAATTCTAGGAATTCAGAGAATTCTAGGAATTTAGATAATTCAAGGAATTCAGGGAATTCGGAGAATTCAGAAATAACAAGGAATTCAAGGAATTCAGAGAATTAAACTAATTCAAAAAGTTGGAAGAATTTAAGGGATTCAGAGAATTCAAGGAGTTTCCAGAATTCTATGAATTTAGAGAATTCTACGAATTTAGAGATTTTTTCCTAGCTTGTTGAATTTTCAAGCCAAAAGAACAAATGTTCTACAAAACAGTTGAATTTTCAATCTAAGATATGAATTTTCCTAATTCAACTAAAATTATTAATCTACAACTAATGCAATAAAATGTTAAATTATTAAATAATAAATAAATTTTTTTAAATAAATGTAATAAATTTTGCAACCAAGGAGTTTGATTTTTCACTCAAAAAGATATATTTTCAACAAAAAATGTAATAGTTAATGTTACAACCAAAAATTTTTTAATATTAATTAAAAAATGGTTAAATATAACGCAAAAATACGAATTTTCAAAAAAACACATACATTTTTGTACAAATAGTTAAACTTTTAATTAACAGGATTAATTTTTCACAAGAAAAAACGAATTTTGAACAAATATATATGAATTTTCAATAAAATACTTAAATTTTGAAACAATAATTAAATTTCCAAAAAATCTTCAGAAAAAAAAATTAATTTTTTATTAAACATTTGCATTTTTAATTATGCATATACCAACAAGCTGCTATGGTTTCAGCAATTAAAACTGATTGACCAATACTAATGGAATAATGTTTTAAGTAAAATAGTTAAATTTTCAGTTAAAAAATGAATTTTCAACTAAGAAACAACGATTTTTCAACACAATAGTTAACTTTTTAACCAAAGAGAATCTCAACCAAAAAACTCACTTTTAAGAAGATCTTTTATTTTTCTACAAAGTAGAGTAATTTTGAAGCGAAAGAGATGAATTGAATCCTCAACTTAAAAGTCGAATTTTCGACAGACCAGTTTAATTTTCAACCAAGAGAATTGATTTTAACCAGAGTTGGGTGGTAAATTGTTACAAGGAATTAAGTTACTTAAAAGTTACGTTATTTGTAACGTTTAGATTAACTTTGTTACTTTTTTAAAAAGGGACTTGTAATGTAACTTAATTACGATTTTTCAGTAACTTGGAAAATTTATTTTAGTTACTTTGAAGTTACTTTGTGGTTTTTGTTTATTGCCTCCTATTAAGAAAGGTTTATGAAACATTGACTAGACATGGACTAGACTATCTACAGAAATTCTTCGATTTCATAAATCAAATACACCCTAATATCCAGTTCACCATCGAAATTGAACAAAACGGAAAATTACCTTTCATGGGCGTACTAGTTTACAAAAGATCCGATAACACATTAGGACATGAAGTTTACAAAAAACCAACCCATACAAAAAGATACCTACATGCCTCCTCCCACCACCTCCCATTTCAAAAGCAATCGGTCATCAACTCCCTTGTATACAGAGCTTCCTCTCTAACAGGTAAAGAAAACTTACAAAAGGAACTACAAAATGTTAAACAAATCCTAATATAAAACGATTACACAAACGAACAAATTAACAAAGCAATAAGAAGATACACTCGAAAAAACAAGCCAACACAAGCTACTAAAGAAAGAGAGAGAAAAACGACCACCATCCTACCCTACATTCAAGGTATCACAGAACAAATGAGTATATAAAATCCCTTGTTCTTGTGGCAAAGTCTACATTGGAGAAACCGGGAGCACGGTGAGCCAACGTGTAGAGGAACATGAGAGTAAAGTCGGGCTAAGACATTTCACGCAATCAGCAGTAGCTGAGCATCATATCGAAACAGGACATAGTATCTTATTTCACAAAACAACCGTCATCTCTAAAACGTCTAATAAATTTCCAAGAAAACATAGAGAAGCAATCGAAATCTTGAAACACCCTAATAAAATCAATAGGGACAATGGATGGTTTTTTAAAAAATACTTGATTGGCCAATCAAGTTCGACCAGCCCCCACTATGGGGCGCTCTGACCAATCACAAGCATCGTAGAGAATACATATATAAGGACAACATAACCTGAAACTTCAGTTTCAGGTCAGCCCGGATGAAGTGAACTGCAATGTTTACGAAACGTCGGCAACATTAATAGTTTCGCACACGATTGAAGCCCGAAAAATCTTTAAATTTCAAATTTAAATTTATTATAATGAATCATCGTGAAAGTCTTAAATCTATCAAAAAAATTTAATTTTTGGAAAAACTTCACAAGAAAAGAAAAATTAACATATAAAAGTTGTTGGTCCAGAAAAATTTACAAATGAGTTATCGATCATTTTTTGATAGGATGCGCAGTTTTTGTTTTTATCTTAAAAAATAACATTAAAGAAACATTAACATTTTTGGAAAAACGACACAAGATACGAAAAAAAAGTATAATTTCATTAATTTTTACCTCACTCAGTGAAAAGTTGAATATTTAAGAAACAGCAACATCTTGATAGCATTATTCAAAGAGAATATTATTGAAAATAAAAATAAATTTTTAGACAATTATTTTTGTGAACTTAGATTAATTTCAACCTTACTCTAATAGAAAAGTTGGAAATTATTTGAATAATTCGGAAAACCCGCGACTATTTTATAGGCCATTTTGAAGAAAAATGTTGTGTTTCCACTCGCTTCACCTGAAATTGACGATTTTGTATAAAATGTACAAAAACAAAAACTTGAAACATGAAAAAGTCACATGTTCAAAGTTTCATATGTTTCATGAAACATTGAGGGTTGGGGGGGGGGTATGTTGCGTATGCGCAGATCTCATCAAACTTTCCATCAGACCAAAGTTTTATGGAGAGTCCACAATAGGATTGAGGAACCGACGTGGCATTGACTTGACGTAGACTTGATATAACACAGTGATGCTAATAGACCACAACTTTTTCAACTGCGCAAGCGTCGCGTTGGAAGGGAAAAGTTACGTCATTGGCCGTGCAACGCGCGCTTATTTTAAATGCTTAAAATTAATTTTTATTTTCAAATCGAGAAACTATAATAATTCATTTTGATATGGTTCATATATGTATGTTACTGCAATAACTATAAGATTGATGGTAATACAGTATTTTATTAATATTACTATGGAAAATGAAATTTACTTTATGTCCGATTAAAATATCAAAGTTTGTTTAAAAATCGTAAATGAACTGCCCTGAAGTTCAAATTTTTTTTTTTTGAAAAATCAAACTTGGTTGAAACTTCGATTATTCTAGTTAGAGATTCATCGTTTTAGATGAAAATCTTTGTGGTTTGAAATGCAACCATCGCAGTTGAAGATTAATTATTTGTGTTAAAAATTCATCGTATTGTTTGAATATATGAAGAGTTTGATTTAATTAGTTTTTTTTTTAATTTGCTTTAAACTAAAAATATATTTATTCCAATTCAATATTCCATCGTTTTATTTGAAAATTTATCTCTTTTGTTGAATACTAATTTTTTGAACTGAAAATTTAACCATTCATTTTTTGGTTCAAAAAGGATTTTTTTTTAAATTGAAAATTCATCTATTATGGTAGAAATTTTTACTTGAAAAGTTAGGAATCTGAAGCAATTCAAATTTAATTTAACATAGTACTGTATACATATTTCAAGTTGAATGTTTAAAAAAATGCATAATATTTTAATGGATCCGTACCATGTACAATTATACTTGGAAATAACCTGTTATCGAATCTTTTACTTGATAGAGTATTCATGGAGAGAAAAACATTATTAGAAACAATGTGATAAAAACATTTTGGAGGTCTCATATGAAACTTTTAAGTTAATAGAATCTTGTAAATATTTGCATTATAGGTTATAGTAGTATAAGAGCCGTGGATTAAACGTTGTATCTCAAGGAAGCAAAACATACGCAAAAATACAATGAACTTTACCTAACTGTAACAGCTGATTGAGAACAAGTAAAGAACGTTAGTCAAAATAATATATTTTTGATGTGTAAACATCTTAAACCTCGATATGGGGAGTCGCGCCTGATTCAAATGTAACCATGACTAGAAAGTGTAACGCAGGCCTGTATCACACGCGCTGTGTCCCATGTCACAGAACGAAGGCTTGCTTCTCTCTCTCTCTCTGTCTCTCTCACACTCTCCCTTTCTCTCTATCCTTCCCTCTCTCTCAAACGATTAACAATTGTTTGAACAATTGTAAATTATTTACAAACAGGAGGAAAATATTCTGTGTGTAATTTTGGAAAAAAGAAACAATTTCCAATATTTTTCTTATAAGTTTTGAGTACTTAGAAAATTGAAAAAATATTGTGAAGTTTCAATCGAATGCAAACATTTCATTAATTACTAAGGCTTTCGAATTAAAAAAGTTCAATTTTTAACGTAAAAATCTACAAATTATTTAATTATGGACAGATTCATAATCGTCTTATAAAATCAATTTTATTATTGTTCTATTGTTAAGAGTCGAACTCTACTTCAATTTTAAAAATAAATACTTAATTTATATTTACAGTTTATCAACTCAACATTTTTCTTGCTTTCTTTTTTTGTCAAAGTTAACCCGTGCCTCCGAGCCTTTGCAATTAACATGGGGTTTTAAATGGGGAAAGCTTGATTTTCAAAAAAATGAAAAAAAGAGCTACTTGTTTTCCAACCAAAAAGTTTTAATTTTGACTTCCCACCCCCCTTTCAAGCCATTGTTATTGTGCTTGGCAAGTGACTCAAAAACTCAAAACTCAAAAACTTGGATTTTTTTAACAAGTATTATTTTTAATTGTTAAGGGGCGAGTTGCCAAGTATTTTGTGAATAATTTTTAATTATTCTAACAATTATTATTTTTTTAAGAATTATACTTTTCTTATAATCGTGGAAAATTTTGTTTTTTATAAAATTATACGCCTAATGGTCGTAAATTGAGAGCAATATATTAATTTTATTAGAAGTTATTGAAAAAACAATACAAATTGTAATGTGTTCGAAAAATGTTAATAAATCAAAAAGCAATTAATATTTTTGAATCTTTTTGCACTAGTTTTAAAGATAATTTTCTTAATTATTTAAGTGACTTGATAAGATATTTCTAGAATTTTTCCTTCGATGCAATCAACATCTAAGCTTAATTTAAAGAACTTATCAATATTGATATAATGTCAGGTTTTCATAACTCAATTAAAACAAATTAATAGAACAATATTCTAACAGACTTGCAGAAAATTATGTTCAAAATTAGCCCAGAAACAATAAAAAATTGGTTATTTCCGAATGTATTGATATTTTCCGGAAACATTAACATTTGAAGTATTTTCAAACAACTTCTAATAAAATTTACACATACTGGCTTTCATTTATGCCCATAAAACGGGTACTTTTATCACCTTTTAGGCAATAATTGAGAGAAAATCTACAGTTATCATTATCAAAACTAGGGTGGGTTTTCAACCCATTGGAAAATAGATGTCCAGAAACTTTTGCACATTACATATAAGAGGAATAAATGTTTATACTTCTACATGCGCGTGAGTTATTATTTGCCTTGTGTAAGATTTCGATTTCAGTTAACGTTTACCGAAGATGTTTACACATACATCTGTCTTGGTTCGTAGTTTAGGACGCACGTGATGTTTTTTTCATTTAATTTTGAAAATTTTGAACTTTGGGGCTGTTAGTTTACTATATTTTCAGACAAACTTTATATTACAATGGGATTTTTTACTGGAATATTAAGTACATTACATTTTCCATAGTAATAATAATAAAATACTGTATTATCATGGATCTTATAGTTATTACAGTAATATACATGAACCATATTAACATAAATTATTATAATATCTCGACTTAAGAATAAAAGTAGCATTATTCATTATTTTGAGTCCGTCACCATATTTGTGTACAGGACCCCGCACACATCTATGGAGAATATGGTCGCGGTCAAATTGACTGAAATTGTGGTATAATGTAGTTTATAATATCCTGATCAAATAAAGTCCTTAGACACTGGGTCAAAAAAACTCCAGGTTTCGAGATAGGAGGGACCAAATGGCACTTTTCACGGACGCTAGAGGAGTTCCACGGACCCTCGTGGACTGTTTGGCAACACGCTCAGGGATCATGTCGAACTCACTGTTCCTTTGATATATTGTAGTTTGGGACCCTCCGAACAATAATATCCATGTCTGAATGTCAAGAAAAGGCACCACGCTCAGGGATCATGCTGAATTGTCTGTTCCTTTGATATTTTGTAGCTTGGGGCCTCCTGGTCGATAATATCCGTGTCTGCATGTCGAGAAAAGGACACCTTTTCGTGGGTGTTGTGCCAAAGTTAACGTCTCATGCACACTCGAGGAGTTCCACGGATTCTCGAGGACTATATATTTGGCACCACGCTCAGGGATCATACCAAACTCTCTGTCCCTTCGATATTTTGTAGTTTTGGACCCCCCAAACAATAATATCCATATCTGAATGTCGAGAAAAGGATACTTTTTCGTGGGTGTTGTACCAAAGTTAATGTTCCATGCACACTCGAGGAGTTCCACGGACCCTCGAGGACTGTTTAGCACCACTCTCAGGGATCATGCCAATCTCTCTGTTTCTTTGATGTCTTGTAGTTTGGGACCCTCCGAACATTAATATCCATGTCTAAATGTTGAGAAAGGGATACTTTTTCGTGGGTGCTGTGCCAAAGGTAACGTGTCATGCACACTCAAGGAGTTCCACAGACCCTGGAGGACTGTTTGGCACCACGCTCAGGGATCATGCCGAACTGTCTGTTCCTTTGAAATTGTTTAGCTTGGGGCCTCCTGGTCGATAATATTCGTGTCTCCATGCCGAGAAAAGGACACCTTTGCGTGAGTGTTGTACCAAAGTTAACGTCTCATGCACACTCCAGGAGTTCCACGGATCCTCGAGGACTGTTTGGCACCACGCTCAGGGATCATACGAAACTCTCTGTCCCTTTGATATTTTGTAGCTTAGGGCCTCCTGACCGATAATATGCATGTATGACGGACGAAAAATGGATTGGTTTTCATTGGCGTTCCATCAAAGTTCGGTTTTCAAGAATGATAGAGAAGCTCTAGCGACACACGAGCACTGTGTCGCCGAGCTCAGCGGCCATCACCAACTTTCTGTCCATCCAGTCAAGGTAAGATCAGTGTATAATCGGGGTAATCAAGGCAATATCAACACGATATCAGTGCAAGATGCTGTCGATTAAGGTAATACCGGAGTATGAACCAGCCAGTTAAGGCAAGATTAAAGAATTATCAGGTCAATAATAGCAATATTCTGGTATTTTCCAACCAGTTAAGGCAGGATTATGTTGCGATCCAGCCAATAAAGGCAATATCGGCAAGTGTTTTAACCAGTTATAGTAACATTACCCTATACGAAAGACCTCATTGAACCAGATAGAAATATGTGTGTGTGGACAAAAACCTCGTTCAACCTCATTGAACCAGGTACAAATTGTAACTGGTTCAACGAGGTTCAACGAGGTTTTTGTCTACGCATACATATTTCTATCTGGTTCAATGAGGTCTTTCGTGAAGGGTAGGGAACCCTACCGGAAATCTAGATTATTTCTAGATACCTTCTTGACTCTGCTGGTTTAGCGAACGTCTAGGGCAATTTTATGACAGTCGCCTAGTCTAGGGTCCATCTAGAGTTAATCAAGCGGCGTCTAGTAAGTTTTACCTGCGACCCTTTTGAGTCTGGCATTCGCAATATCGGGAGTTATCCAGCCATTTAAGTTAATATTGGATGAAGCTCTGGTCAGTGAAGAGAACAATGGGAATAAGTTTGCTCAAACAATACGAGTTTTGGTACATTATTATATTGTTCCCTGTAACCCGCATCAGTAATATTATCAATCATAGATAGTCAACGGCCATACCACGCTGGAAACACCAGTTCCCGTTAGATCACTGAAGTTAAGCAGTGTTGGGCGCGGTTAGTACTTGGATGGGTGACCGTTCGGGAATAATACTACTGCGTTGCTGTTGGCGGTCGTGAGTGTGGTGAACCCACACTTGTAGTTATTTACTACAAGAAACTATCCACCTAGAAACACTGCCCGAATCGGGTAGTGTCACGCCTACCCCTAGAGGCTCGTCGAAAGGGAAATGGCTTAATGGTATAGATCAGCTTGGATACTTTATTGCTGGCTGATGGGGCGCATATCCTAAATACCATACTATGCTTGCTATATGTGCGTATGATCCAACTGTCCTCGCCCAGTTTTACAAGTACAGTATTACCCCAATATTTGTTCATTGTTTTGTGATTCACCCAGCTGTAGCTCTTGATCGTCAACTGCTTGGACTAAGTTATCTTCAACATAGGATATTCAGATCTGATATTTCGTTGCGCGTCTGAAACGAGAATATACTCGCACTCTGATTAAACCCGGTTCATCAGAAAGTTAGTCCAACTCCAAATCTTCCATTCGCTCGCTGTCAAACTTATCTTGGATGTAAGCTCCTGCTAGATTCAGCTGATAGATTCCTACCGTCAGTTCCTGCAGATAATTCATATCCAGTCTAGGGAAATGAGGTACTTCCCAATAAGAAATTTACAACTGGCACAGCAATGGGTCAGTACTGGCCAGAATTCGACAGCATTGGCGTGGTACTGGTAGCCAATACTGGCGTCGATGTGGCGCAGTCTTGGCATGATAACGCTATTCAGTACTGATTGCCAACTTTGGGGCTGTACTAAAATACTGTACTGGGCATTAGTATTGGCGCAGTAATGACTATAAGTACTGTGATTTAGTACTGGGGCAGTCGTGGGTATAAGTTTTAGTGAAGTACTGGAAGTAAGTATTAACACAGTACGGCAAATGACTACTGTCAAAGAAGCCGGAGGAGTACTGGGCACCAGTATTGGCGATGAACTGGCATGAGGCAGAAATGATAAAGATGTTCAGTACAGACTATCAGCATTGCCACTGCATTAGCGGCCTTCGCGATTTCCAGCTTTGCTTTCAGACATGACGAGGCATTTTATCGGAATAAAAAAAATTTGTTTAAATTTAAGTAAGTTTAATTTGTAAAATAGATCAACTGAACACATATTCATACATATTTGAATTCTCAGAGAAGAAAATAAACGGCAATTTCATTTTGAAGACGTTACATTCTAAATGACAAAAAAGTTCATATCCAAAATTTGTTTGCTGTAAAATATTTAAAAAAATGTATCTGTCTAAATCCCTGAGGAGCATTGAAAAGGGAAAAACGTTCCACATATTTAAAATAACACCTGTTCTTTAACAATTGGTGTTATTTTAATTATTTTGTATGACACATGCATGATTTCAGCTCTTTCCGATGCCTATGAAGCGGGGCTAAATCTCTACTTTTTACAAACTGAAAAGTGATGTCTGCAATTTATTATTTATGCCGTTTCTTATAGTCTGTTCTACGCCAGTAACATGCAAGTGCTCCGCCGAGATCTGGCAGGACGCCATGGGACACCAGTTCGCCATATGTTAAAATTTGTACGACACCAGTATCATGTCAGTACTCCACCGAAATCCGGCAAAAAACATCGGACAACAGTTCGCCTTTCGTTAAAATTTGTACGACACCAGTTATCGCGCCATTACTCCACCCAGGCCCAGGACAAAATCGCAGAACAATAGTTTGTCGCTTCTTATAGTCTGAAATACACCAGTATCGTGCCATTACTCCGCCCAGGTCCGGCGGAAGATCATGAGACAGTGGTTTACTGTTTGTTACAGTCATTTCTGTGCCCTAGACTGTGCCATTGTCGTGTCACCATTGCGCTTGAAGTTATCATTAGCCCGTAGAACCCAGAGCTGATTTCTATTTAATACTGCACAGAATCCGTACTAGGTCGATACTGGTCTGCCGATATTGGAACTTATTATTAGATTAGGCACAGTGCAGATCCAGTGTCAATATCCGTACTACGCCAGGATTTGCTAGCCAAGTGTTGGAACATTGCTCTTGGCGCGCAACCGCGCCAGTTTTAAGCATCTGCCCAAGTCTGTAATTTCCTATTGGGTTGGTGTTCATTAAGATGAATCCATCTGGCATTCCTGGTATGTAGGTTGTCAATTTCAACTCTGGCCTGGACGACGTTGGGTTCACGTGTTTTTCGCAACCTCGTTTGGGCTAAGAGTACGGTCGCTTCAGCCATCTGTGCCTCTACGATCTACCTTGTCTTAGTGATCAATCTCGAGTCATCTACTTCTTCGGTATCAAATTTCCTTTTTGTCCACGAACTAGCAGAGGTGGCATTTTATGGTTAATAGCAAGATTTTCAAGAAGCGGTAGGGCATCACGGTAACCACGGTCCACAATGATAATGTCATCGTCCTTGAACCATTTTCGCAGCCCATTAACATAGATTTCGAATTCATTATCAACCATGGCTCGAGTGTGCATGACACGTTAACTTTGGCACAGCACCCACGCAAAAGTATCCCTTTCTCGACATTAAGACATGGATATTAATGTTCGGGAGGTCCCAAACTACAAGATATCAAAGGTACAGAGAGTTTGGCATGATCCCTGAGCGTGGTGTCAAACAGTCCCCGAGGGTCCGTGGAACTACTCGAGTGTGCATGACACGTTAACTTTGGCACAGCACCCACAAAAAAGTATTCGTTTCTCGACATTTAGACATGGATATTAATGTTCGGAGGGTCCCAAACTACAAGACATCAAAGAAACAGAGAGATTGGCATAATCCCTGAGCGTGGTGCTAAACAGTCCTCGAGGATCCGCGAAACTCCTCGAGTGTGCATGAAACGCTGACTTTGGTACAATGTCCACGAAAAAGTATCCTTTTCTTGACATTCAGACACAGATATTATTGTTCGGGGGTTCCCAAACTACAAAATATCAAAGAAACAGAGAGTTCGGCATGATCCCTGAGCGTAGTGCCAAACAGTCCACGAGGGTCCGTGGAACTCCTCTCGCGTCCGTGAAAAGAGCCATTTGGTGCCTCCTATCTCGAAACCTGGCGTTTTTTGTACCTAGTGTCTAAGGACTTTATTTGATCAGGATATTATAAACTACATTCCCTGGCGGACCGGCCGAACGCAAACATTACGCTACAGCGTAACGGTAAAGTAATGGTAAAGTAATATGGCATTATAATTAACAAAAGAAACAAAATTAATGTGTAAACTGTTGCAATTATAATAAAACGTTAAAAATTACGTTAAATGGCCATGCCGTAATTGCAACAAGTTGCTTTTG
>CAKNXH010042067.1:18819-33769 GCA_932178445.1 Andricus quercusramuli
GAGCAACTGCCATCTATGAAAATGACAATAATTCTCAGTAGTACCGCGGTAAATCACACATGTGGCCACGTCTCACGAGCGTGATATGGGTAGTCACAGGGTATGTCAAATTCACAAAAACAGTCCGGTGAAACCCTCATGTGTCTTGAGGACACGGAGTGACCCGAGGATGACAATTTTTTTCATTAATCACTTGATATGTATATAAACTAATTTTAAGAACAGAGTAATACTGAATCTAAGCCCCGAATGCAGTAATGCTTTGCTTTTTTGAAAGATATTCATTCATTATTTCCTAATTCATTTTATAAACTCCAAGAAAAGACTAATCCTAATAGGAACAACAGATGTTTCGTATATTGACTGGTAAAAAATAGGAAAGAAATTTTAAATTGTCTAAGAGGTCGTCCACATATTACTTAACGTCTCCGCCCTACTTGTTTATATTATTTTACTATTATGGTCGACTCCCATGCAGTGCGTGTTGCCAGATCCCTGCTCAAGCGAGTCGCAGATTGGGTTCGCCCGAGTCGCACGAAAACCACGCACGCTTGAATAGCCCAAAATTACGCACATTCGGCCTGAAGTAGCCCAAAGTAGCGACTTTCACAATTTTGTTCCGAGGAAATGGGATAAAAAGCACACGAATGTGTGGTGTGAGAACCAGCTACGTGGTGACCCTGTCTTTTTACCTCGGTACCTCATGGATGGAAAGCAGCCCTATGCATCGCCCCCACTCTTTCTGTTCTCTTAGCATCCGGAGGGGTATCGTAGTTCAAGTGAATCCAATAGATGGCGTTCCGAGCACGTAGGCCCGTTTTTGCATTGTTATGTATAGCAAAAATACTCAAATTAATTTAACCCGATCAGGTTATCGCTTTTTTTGGCACCTTCTCAGGTTATCGTGGGTCGTTTCAGACCCAAGGCATGTTAAAACGCTCAATATTCAATAAAAATATCTGGTAAAATTCCTGTACACTCTTGAAACCTTCTCTTTCTTCTCTTTTTTCGAAAGAGGAAATTTGAAGTTTCAAGAAATAACTCGCTATATGTGCAGGTCTGCACGAAAAGGGTCCTTATGGTCGGTATGGAGTTACGTATAGAGACAAATATTCAGATAAATTCCCCGCATTTTAGGCCCAAAATAAACCTCCTAAGTTGAAAAATAAGTCACTGGAGCATTTTTGAAGTTGGGACTTCAAAAAACCGTTTTTCGAGAAAAACGCATCTAAACTAGTTGAATGCTATAAGCACTTATGTTATATTTTGTCTTTGAACATGAGATATGCCTACTTCGGGTTACTATCTCGATACGAGTATAGTCCGAAATTCACTTTAGGTTCCAGTATCATCCCCAACTCAATATAAATAATGATCATTTTGACCTCAACTTAGAAAAACGCAAATATCTTCTAAACTAGACCCAGCCATGAGGACACTTTTCATGCAGACTTCCACATATTTCGAAGTATACAAATTTTATTTTTTTAGAAATTAAACATATCCATGATGAAAAAAAAAACAATATTCTCACGCCTTAAATTCCACCATCTTAGAATTACTCGTTGACTCGTTCCTTACGTGGACGAAGAATTCTTGGGAATTCAGTGGATGTACCCTGCGCCATGCTATAAGAGATGAAGAATCAATATATGACTAAAAAAAAGAAGAATCTTTCGACAATACTCAGAAACTTCATAAAAATTCAAAGACTTACATTAACGCTCAAAACGAGTTTACACTGAAGTTAAATTTATCGTGGGTCGTTTCAGACCCAACGCGAACTTCATCTGCTCACTGCGAAGGCGAGGCTGTCGCTGGGGAATCGCGATTCAGCAAAAAGGGACCTCTAGTCCTGACGTTTTTTTGGGGTGGGGATAGGTATTATTGGGATACACGGATTCTGAGTAATGAGACAAAAGAAAAATGCCTTGGGTCTGAAACGACCCACGATAACCGAATTGGGTTAAAAATTGATACTTTTTATAAAAATAAAAGAAGACCATTTTTTTCAATAACAATAAGCGCAGCTGTAATTATTAATAATAAAATATTAATAAAAACATGTAATTTATTATTAGGAAAATTGAATATAAAGACGAGTATTTTGAAAATAGTTTGAATTTTATTCATATTTCTCTATTGTTTATTTTGCTAATGTAATTAATTAATTTGATTAACAATTGCAATTGCTACAAATTTTAAACATTTATTGATATTATTTAATTGATAATAGTACAAATAATATTTAAACCTTAATAATAATTAGCCTTATAATATACTTTTTTATTCATTCTTCTAGAATTTGCTCTCTCTATGAAACATATATATTTATATATGATTTATTTATAATAAATTTTATAAAAATAAATTAATGTAAAAATTGCATCAAAATAATGTAGAATTGAAGAAAAATTATTTATTGAATATGCTATTGAAGTCACTTGTAACTAATGGAAAGAATAATTTATTGTAACGTGATTGACAAGATTGATGAGTGAAAAAATATATTTATATTAATATATAAAAGCATTTCAATTTGAAGGCATACAATTTTTTTAAGTGAACGAATTAAAAATATGTCTTTTCATTTTCATTATAAATCGCCTAACTAATTATATGTAAAAATATATATAATATACAGAGTGCACAATCTTCCCTTTTTTTCTTAGTTTCCCCTTTTGTCTTGAAATTCCCCTTTTTTCCCTATTCTCAAAAAGCTTATCCTTTTTCTCCTTTTCTCTTGAAATACACGATATTTTAGAATACAATATTTGAACTACACCCATAACATTACAAAATATATAGGACTTTTCAAATAAGCAGTATTAGAAGGTGAACACTGAACACTTTATATACCTACCTAATTTAAAAATGGACTATTCCAAATTCAGCAACTGCAATGTAAAATTTAACGATTTTAAATTCAAAGTATTTCCTACTGGTTAAAAAATTATGACCAATTTGTTATATTTATAGCTTTTACTAGTAAACAATAATACAAAATTATGAAATTCAAGAATTAATTTTTTGCTTAGTAACAATTTTCTCGAACATGTATAAAAACATGTTTTTTTTTTAATTGAGTCCTGTGCAAACATTTAAAAAAAGTTGAATATGTCAAATTTGCAATTTATTCAGCTGGAACCAAAGAAACATCTTATCATTTTGCTTTTTCGGAAAAAAAGTTTGGCAGAAATAAAAAATATTTGATAAATTTTCAGAAATGATTCCAAGTTTTAAAATATTTATTTTGAAAATATTTCATATTCAAAAATATTTCAAAAAAAATTTGCACAATTTAAAAATATTAAACGGTTTTAACATTTTGAAAGGATTAAAAAAGAATTTTCAAAAGATATGTGGGGAATTTTTTTATGATTTTTTAGTTTGAAAAATGAACTTGAAAAGAAAATTGCAAAGATTTCAAAAGATTTCCTAAAATTTCGAAAAAGAGTAGAAAATTTTAAAGACCCATTCCTCCCCATTTATCCATAATCTGTCTCGCCCTATCCATACCATGCATCCCTTTTTCTTCTCTATCCATGCTCTCTGTTCTATCTGCCATCTCCTTTTCCTCTCCCTCCAAGTCAAATCATCTTCAATTCTCTCCTTTTTCCTTTCAATAATTTTTTATTCTCCATAATTTTCTTTTTCTCCTCCTCACTCCCTACTTTTACTACAAACATTCCTTCTTTTCCTTCCTTCGTCATTCCTACTCTCTTAACTCCTTCTACCCTTACTCGAATTCCAATATCTCTCAGCAGATTTTTTATTTCAATTTCCCCTGTTTCACTCTCTATTTTCAATCCCTTGACTACTATGTTATTTTTCCTCTTCGCCCTTTCTTCCCCTTCCAACCTTCTTTCAATCTCACTCAGTCTCTTCTTCAATCTTTCATTCTCATTTTGCACTTTATCACTCCCTTCTACTTCTCCCGCACTCTCTGTTTCCTTCCCTATATGCTCATTTCTAGCTTCTAATTTGCTTACCCGTTCTTCCAGTTGTTTTATCTTCCTATTTCTCTGTTCGTCAATCTCTCTCTGTCTATTCTCTATGGCCTCTAGTTTACCCCATACCTTGTCTTTCTCCTTTTTCTAGAGTTTATCCCACTCTTCCCACTTTTCTATTATTTTTCTTACTTCCCCCCTAACTTCTTTCCCCTGCCTATTCATATCATATCTTCCAGACTCTTCCTTGTTTCCTCTCTAAACCCTTTTATGAGGACTGCTAGCTTCTCAAACATCCCCCCAACCTCCCTATCTCTGTCTGGTGTTTTTCGTTTAATCTTCACTTTCTTGTTATCCTTGTCCCTTTCCGAATCATCTTCCCCTTCCTCTCTTTTCCTTTTATCTTCCCCTTCACTGCTAGTCACGTCCCCCTTTTTTTGCCATTCATCCAGACTCCTATTCGAGCCCGCGCTACCTAGCCTATTGAGACTATTGAGGCCTATTGTCCTATTGATCGCTACTGTCAGTTTCTCCCTTCTCCCCACTAACCGCGCTCTCAACCCCGTCCGCTCTTGCTTCTACAGAGGGTCCAGAGACAGTGTGGCAACCTAGCCGGATGCCGCCATTTGACGGTCTGGTTCACTGAAGTCGGCGCGATTTTTAAAATTATACAAACGCAGATCCTGTGAAATGAAATCAATAAAACTATACATTTATTGAAGTAAATAAATTTACAAGCTATTAACCCATACATCCAGGGGACAGTTAATTTATTGAAATAAATAAATAGAACAAGAAGGTATTAACCCACGCACCCAGGGAAAGCTGATTTATTTAAATTAATAAATAAAACATGGCCCTCAACTCTTACATACCTGGCGGTATTTTAATTTATTTTGAAAAATTAATATAATAAACCCACACACCCACGTGGATCTTTGCTTTATTTGAATAAATTTGAAAATATAAAAAAAAATCTTCATCATTTTTTATTTGATAAAATGAATAAAAAATAAAAAACTCTAATCCCGATACCCGAGAGTATCTTCACTTTAATATATTAGAAAATTAAAATAAGAAACCCACGCACTTTGTATATCATATTTTATTTTATGAAATTATTAAAAAAGAAATAAATTAATGTTCACATATATGGTACGTTATGAGATTAGCTTCATTTTTCACAACTCGCACACCAACTCAAGAATGTTTTCTTCAACTACTTGTATATTTAACCATAAAAAAATTATTAACAACTATTTACCTGGCGATTCTGTACATCTTAACTGCATAAAATGTTTAAAAAACAATCATGATGTACACTGTTTACATCAATGTATACTACACACTACGCGCCTCCGCTACCAAGGTATACTAAGTATATCTATATATGTGGCGGAAGTTGACGTAAAATGGCGGAGCCAATCAGTAAAAATGACACTAGGTTGCCACACTGTCTTTGGACCCTCTGTACTTGCTTCAACCTCTCCCTGCCCTCTGTCGCCTGTTTGTGGACTTCGTAAGGTCGACATTCCTACCTTACCAAAGAATCCTCGCTGGTTCCCGCTCTTAGCTTGCCTAACTCTTGCCCCCCTTGCCCGACAACTATTTTCTACTCCTAACCTCAAAAAAAAATTTGCACGTTCCAACTTTCCTTTCTCACAACTTATTTCCACCCTTCACACACTTGCCTTCACTCACCCTTCTTCTCTTAAACCTGCTCTCCGCACTCACTGCCCTTTCTGCACCGACACACGCTGATTCCCTTCAACAAAGCCAAAAAACGCAACACTTGACACCAAAGAGTTCTCTCACGATCGCTACCGAAAACGAAAGCCAATTTATTTGTATATAATTTATTATAAATAAAATATATATAAATATATATTTTTCAGAGCGAGAGGAAATTTCTAGATGAATTAATAAAAAAGTATATTATAAGGCTAATTATTATGAAGTTTTAAATATTATTTGTACTATTATTAATTAAATAATATCAATAAATGTTTGAAATTTGTAACAATTGCAATTTTTGATCAAATTAATTAATTACATTAGCAAAATAAACAATAGAGAAATATGAATACAATTCAAACTATTTTCAAACTACTCGTCTTTATAACTTTATATTCAATTTCCCTAATAATAAATTACATGTTTTCAATAATGTTTTATTATTAATAATTACAGCTGCGCTTATTGTTACTGAAAACTATGTTCTTCTTTTATTTTTATAAAAAAGTATCAAGTTTTAAATGAATTTTAGTATTTTTGCTATACATAACAATGCAAACACGGGCCTATGTAACGTCCCGAATATTCTTTGGCGCGACAAATGAAATTAATTTAAATTTATAAATTAAGAAATGGGTCCAACTTTAAATGTTAAATAAGGTTATACTCAATAAAACACCAAAAATTAACTTTGAATTTAAGTAAGCATATATTCAAGATTTATTCACTGACATTTTTCTAAGTCCAATGTCTATACATATAGAGATATCAGAGACATAGATTTCGCGTCGCGAGCGGATAAGAATCTGATCTCTGAAATCGATGTCGTTCGCGGGCTCCAAGATCGCGCAGCGATCCATACCTCTCTCGCGCAATCCTACTCCCCATCACTCACATACATTCAGCCAATCATAATCTGAATTTACTCCCCTATATTAACCAAAAATGATCTAATTCCTACGTTAGATGATGATGCAAGCTCAACCCAACTTACTTCCCGAGTAAATATCATTAGGCACGTTTTCGTAATATGCGTTGAAATCTCATTTCACGTTTCACTTACAATTTGTCAAATAAATTATTCTAACGTAAATTCGTTGGTTCTTTTGCGTATCCCATATACAGATTTTATACTTAAATTCTGGCTTAAACTATTTTTGAACAATATTCCTTTCATTCATTTAATCATTTCAAATAATATCTTGAAGTTATACATCATCATCATAACCAACCCCTCTCAATTAACTGCTTTTTAAAATTGAAGATTAAACACGTTCTCTCATTCAGATCTCACTCTCAATTTAACTTAAAGCAAACCTGAAATAAACAGCATTCCTAAAAACACGTACAAAATATTAAATCAAGTCAATATACGAGTTACGGTATACGTTATACGGTTCGCTTCCTATAATACCAAGTCTCTCTCTTTTTTCATTCATTTTAAAACCCAAATTCGATTTATTTAATAATTTGATTATTAAATCTTTATAGTTATTGAATCATTTATAATTTTATATTCAAACAGTTCGCGCTATTTCTATCGTCCAGGAGGTGCTGCCTCTAGCGGGCAAAGTAAACGCTAAAGAACAATCACCGATTGTTACACCTACGCGCTCGGACCGCCATCTGTTGGATTCACTTGAACTACGATACCCCTTCGGTTGCTAAGAGAACACTACTACATACACATACACGGGCGATGCATAGGGCTGATGGCAAGCCTGC
The DNA here is from genome assembly GCA_932178445.1 of Andricus quercusramuli. Taxonomy (NCBI): domain Eukaryota; kingdom Metazoa; phylum Arthropoda; class Insecta; order Hymenoptera; family Cynipidae; genus Andricus; species Andricus quercusramuli. The sequence continues at coordinate 26,229 of CAKNXH010042067.1, forward strand.
TTAACAGTGTAATGGCCGTATCACACGCCCATATGCGCGGTTCTCGCACATCTGATCAATCAGAGCGCAGGAGCTGACATTGGCGGCTGCGATCGCATGGATAGCCGGCGGGCAGGAGTGCCAACCATTAACCGAGAAATGACGTGAAACTCGATTCTCGCGGTTCGCGGCCAAAATAGCACAATTCACGCGTCTCTCGCACTTAAGTGGCCCAAATTGCGACTTGTCGCAAATCACCGATTTCAGTCGCGCACAGAGCCTCTGAAGTAGCCCAATTTGCGATTAATCGAGCGATCTGGTAACACTGCTCCCATGGCAGAGGAAAGCAGCGGATGAAAGTAGAAACTCATGAGCGTGAAAGAGACAAATAGATTTATCCTTCTCTTTCACTCTCATGAGTACGCTTTAATTTGCCATGTGAGTCCACCATTAGAGTGGAGTCTGATGGTTAGTTTTTTTAATCCGGAAAGAGAGGTCCATTACATTTTCGACTTCGAAACGGTTCCGAAGTACCACTGCTGAATTCTATCGGATCTCTCTTCCTACCATGTAAGATAGACAACGAAGTGCGATCAAGTAAAAATAATAACGATAAGTATAAAACGTCAGCGTAAAATAGAAACGTGAAAGATAAAAAAAAGAAAAACATGCCATTTTTGTCAGAAAGAAGGACATTTTCAAAGAAGGGAGGACTCGGGAGGACGAGGCGGTAAAGGAGGACATGTGCTCCCGAAGGAGGACGCTTGGTAACCCTACTGCTCTAACACTTTCTATCGTATGAGGTTAGACAGAGAGGACTCGATATCTTACAAAAGTCATACTTATCATTTCAAAACTATAAAACCGCCTCTGTCTCCCTGATACAAGAAAAATAGGTTATGAGACGTATTTTTCGATATGGACGCATGCACACTGGAAGTTTCCATTCGGACGTATTATACGTCAAATCACGTAGAAAACTAGAGAGGTAATATACGCGTAAAAACCACGTATAATACGTGGAGTATTATACGTTACCAACCCTGCCACTCCCGCTCTCTTTTCAGGTTTCTCACCGAGTGCACTCGGAACCGTTCAGCGACGCTGGGTGAGTGGGCGGATCGACCCGGGTGAACCGTTCAGAAATCACCAGAGTGACGGGTGGGGGTCACTCGATGGGTGATTTTCTCACCCGTCGAAAAAAGGTAGGTGGATGCGAGTGAACTCTGAAATTGGCGGGAAGAATTAGCGGGAAGTTGGAAAATTGGGCATATTTTAAATGAAATTTATATAAAACCAGCGGTAAAAAGCAGAGTGAATTGTGAAGAGTGTATAAATAAGTATGCGGATATCGATTTCGCGCTCGGAAAACACTTCGTGATTTTGTGAGAAGACCAAATTCCCATAGTAGCAAATCCCATTATTCTAACTGGAATTTCCCTTGGGCCTCGAACTTTCATTGAAATTTCCATCACAATTCAAATTTCTACTTTATAATCACTATCTTTATCATCACTTTCTAAGATAGTTGTAAACATCATCGTTTGCAACAGTCATTCGTTTAATGCAATTATGGTACATTTATACCTCTTGTCCTTCTGACCGGTGCAGGCAGAAAAGTCATGAGAGTAAAAGAGATAGAGAATACTTTTTGTCCAACGTTCCGCTCTCTATCTCTTTTACTCTTATGGACTTTCTGCCCGTACCGGTCGGACGGACAGGACGGACCATTACAGCAACAATATTTTTCTTTCGTTGTCTCTCTATTATCATATGCATAATAAAGGGACATAAAACATATTATGTTGTTATATGTGAACATAAGATGACAATATTTATATTCGCGCCAAAGCCTTTCACACGCACCCGTTCAAAGAATATGGCACTTCGTAGATCACTTTCGTAAACCACGCACCTTTTACAGGTTTACCGGACGAGTGCACTCGGTGAGAAACCTGGACGCTACCCTAGAGAGCGGAGTGGTGCTAGACGCATGAGCGAAAGAGTGGGGATCGCGGAACATTTGTTCCCTAAGGGAATTTCCCGAGTTCGGCAGGTCTCCTTTATTTGTTTGAAATGCAATAATTTTTTTAATAGTAAAATAATATAAGCTAGTAGGGCGGAATCGTTACGTAATATGTGGAAGACCTCTTGGTTAATTTTGAACTTCTTTCCTGTCTTTCAAAAAAGGGAAGCATTACTGCATTCGACTTATATTTAGTATTAGTCTGTTCTTAAAATGTATTTATATACATATAAAAAAATTGAAATAATTATCATCCTTGGTTCACTCCGTATCCTCAAGCCATACGAGGGCTTCACCAGCCTGTCATTGTGATTTTGACATGCCCTGTGGCCACCCATATCACGGTCGTGGGACGTGGCCATATGTGTGATTTACCGCGGTTCTGCTGGGAATTATTGTCATTTCCATTGATAGTATTCGCTCCTTGTGGGACCCTGAGGTGATTGTGTAACCTGTTCTTTTTAAATTATATGATATTATATATACAATATATATATTCTTTCTTGTTTTACAAGTTCATATTAATTTATTATTTCATAATGTATTCTATAAACTCCAAGAAAACACTAACACTAATAGGAATAAAGGGTGTTGTGGGTATAAGTTATTTTAATCATAAGCACACCAGTAAACTAATGCACTCAGGTACACAGTTGCTCACAAAAAATGCAGTCGAAAAGAGTGTATTCACACAAGTACACTCAATTATACATATTTAACCTGACGAGGCAAAACTAAAAACTGTTTTTCATATTTGCCATTCTACGGGTATTAAATTTTCGCGCCAATGACAAGTACTCGGATACCGCCTGCGCAGAAACAGTTGAGCACTCGCCGGGTGCGAGCTATTTTTCAAAATTCAATATCTTTTTCAATTTTGAACAAAAAACGTCGGAAGTTGGCCAACAAGCACCGAAAACGACCGACAAACGATTCCACAGAAAAATTTAGTAAAGTATTGAAAATTAGAGCGCTAGCAAACATATCTTTATTGCTAGTGTGAAGTTGGCACCCCAAACATGAATGATTAATAACTGTTACCATTTTTACCGTCAAACGTCGAAAGTTGACTTACAAACACCGACAAACGACCGACAAACGATTACAAGCAAAATAAATTGGATACAAATTTGGGGTGCTGTCTTCACAGGCATCCCTGAAAGAGACAAATAGATCCGTCCGTCTCTTAACAGCGGAACGCGAACGACACATAAAAATAAGCAGTTGGCAATACATGCGCGCACATTGCGCCCACGCTACTCTATGTCAAGTCTACGTCAATTCAATGCTACGTCGGTATCTCAATCCTATTGTGGACTCTCCATCATGAAACTTTACGTCCCTACACCGTGATGCGTGATCCCTACACGACCGATGAAGGATGGCATTACTGTTTCATGCTTGCCAACCTTTTTAGTGTATAGTTTCAACCAATCACCGATGCAAAGATAAATTTTCCCGGCAGTCATTCATACAATAATTACGGAGATGAAAATAACTTGTAAATTTATTTTCGTCTCGGTGCTCGGATAATGCAAAATATTACACCATAGTGTCCTGCAAGAGGCTATTTTCGCGATGTTCAGAAAAAAATTTGGTTGAATTTCAAGTTGTATTATATCCTAAATTGTTCCTTTTTTGTCGAAAAATTAAAAAAAAATGTATTGAATAATATTTAGGAGGCATTTAAAGCGGGCGGGAAGTCCGTAAGGACCCAGATAGCCACCGTGATTATCACGTTAAAGTCCATCTTGATATTTCACGCATGATTTCAATTTCATGTGCTCATGATATCGCGCACATGAAAACTCACGCGTTATCTGCAAATGATATCACACTGAATTGTCATGTGATATGTATTTGTCACGTCTGAGTCTCGCGTAAATTTTCACGCGTGATTTCGACATGACTTCATGGTGAGTCGGCAATTGTTGTCCGATCTGACTTCACGCGTGATTTTTTTCATCACCGTGATTTCCACGTGATTTCACGATGAGAACATTTGGCTATTTGAGGAGCTCCCCTGGCGCTCAAGCTATAAAGCTACTATTCGCTCTCAGCAGTCCACCCCAGACCCTTTGATGAAGTCTAGTATGTCGACTACTGATAGCGTTGTAATTTCCACGGGTTCCATAAAATGAGCCCCGAGGGTTTGCTGCCTGAGCCTAGCTAATGCCGGGCAGTGGCATAATACATGCAGGGATGTTTCGTCATACCTGCCGTATTTCCTGCACTCTGTCATGGGGTTACACACACACCAATTAAAATTGGCAAGCTGAAGCCCATCTATCAATTGCTTCGAAGGCGGCTAGTAATCTAGTGATTTTTTCGGCAAAATGAGTTTTAGGGAAAATGAAATATCGGACAAGTGAATACCTACCTTTTCACAACTCAGGGTGGCGTCCCATGGCAGCGTCAAACTTGGCGCAAAACGCAAAACCGCAAATCACCAGACACTACAGCCAATCACTGTGTTTCTGTGGAATCCTAGGAGAATATCATTGGCTGCAATATCTAGTGATTTGACGTTTTACGTTTTGCGCCAAGATCGACGTAGCAATGGGACGCCACCCTCATGATTTGCGCAAGTCCGCCACTTGCGGATCTGCAATCGTGTGAAAGGGCCCTAATTTTACAAATATTTAGAACAAGTTTTTAATGTCTTCTTGTATTCTATCTGCACAAAGAGATGCCTTTATAATTAAAAAATGTTAAATTTCAATCCATTTAGTTATTTCAATCGTCTCCATCTTTAACGTATTCATATTTTTCCCAAAATATTTGAAGAATAAAAGTTTCGCAAAAACTGCATAATGTGCAGTTTTATATTGTATATTTTTATAATAATAATATTCTAAACGAGGAAATGGCGATATACCCTATATAAAATATAGTTTTCACTGTTTCATATAATGCACCAAATATACTTAATTTAATAGTAGTTGTGAATGTTTAGAACGTAGGTTTTGCATTATAAGCTTATTATTGCAGCTTTTGACTGTTTTTCTTCTTGAAATATAATATAAATTTAAGTTTCGCGCCTTTTGAAGGATAAAATCTAGTGAAAAGTTAGTTATTTTTAAATGTTCTGAATTTAGTGATTTTACAAGGGCTCGACTGGGATTTCCCCACGGATTTCCCACTTGAAACCGTTAGCCAACATAGAAGAGGCGATGTTGCCAGTCTTAGTCAGCCGGTGACGATATAGTGGCAATAGTGCTATTACTAGCAAAGATATTATTAATTGTTCTTTGTTTTTTTGGAATTTCTCTTGAGTTTTAACAAACAAAATCAGCTTCAATTAGTCATAATGTATAGACGTGCAGATATCACTAAAGTGTTTCAGCTACATACAGATGAAAGTAGGATGCAACGATTTTTTTCCACGCAACACTTCTACCCTAATGTTTGCCACGTCTGCCTTTCTCATGATCGAGAAACGCCTTTGAAGCGTTGCAAAGGCTGTAAATTAATTTCATATTGTAGTAAGGATCACCAGAAGAAACACTGGCCACTACACAAAGATTTCTGCAAAGTGGTATCAAAGCAAATGTTTCAAGGAAAAAATATATTTGCAGTAGCGTTCAGTAATCCAAAGATGCGAATGTTAATTGAGGATTTTTCCTCTGAAATACAGGCAATCCTAGGAAGGCAATTTGAGCGATTTGAGTTTCAAATGATCATGTATTCCAAGGTGTGTGCAATTTGTCGACTATCAGATCAAAATTCACTAAAAGCTTGTCCAAAGTGTCCATATGCAAACTTTTGCAAACAACATGAGAGAGATCAAAAACATGAAGAACTTTGCCATTTGTATACTTTTTGTATTAAAATGGATGCCTACGATGTAGTTCTATCGACTATTCCATCAACTGCTGATGCAATTATGAAGACCACACCACTATTAAAAAAATTGACACCTCTACCAAGCTCCATATCGGAAATACTTGAATCGTATTTCAAGCTGAAGGAATTTATAATCTTATTCTGCGATCAAATGCAAAAGTATGTGAAGCATATCAATTTTAATTTACTCAAGAATGAAGAATATTTCGAAGGATTTTTCACACACATTTCTGAACTTTTCACGAGGTCCCTGACATTAATTTACGCTATGGGAAAATTGAACTTTCCACATAATGAAAAGATGGTGGTTCATGTAATAGGAGCGAATTTCCGCGAAACATACAATTCAAGCGAATGGGGATTGCTGCTACACTGGTTACCATACCTAAAGAATTTAAAAATTGTATTTGTAGGACCAGACGTGTCCCAACCAGAAATATTGCCAATGGTTTGCCCTTCTTGCATGTTGGCCAATAAGAAATTACATTTTGAATTTCATACTTCGGTTTATAAGACTTACGTCATCGAGTCATGTCTTGTTATGCCAGACATAGTTGTTGGCTATAATGTTGGAATAGCCGTCTACGTAACTTGGCCAGATTCCATTGCCATAATGGACAATTTCAATTGTCCATTGATACTAACAGCGTTTAAAGAAATTGAAGCGTATCAGGATCAAACGGTGGTCAATTCCATCTTAGGAGCGAAGAATTGTGTATTCTTGGGAAAAAATCCTTTTGCAAGTTTAAGACCAATCCAATATTCAAGTGCTTATGGACTTTTTGGGTTCAATAATAGAAACCTTCTTATTTACAACAATTTCCAGAAAATGTCTCCAAAAATAAAACTTCCTTTTATGGAAGCAGCTAAAAACTCAAAAGATCGGGAAGAACTTTCAGATCTGGCATCAAGCCTGCCATTTAAAAACTTTGAAACTGCTCTTAAAATGGATCCTTAAAGTGTGAGTATTAAAATATTATTAAAATTAAAAGTATTAAAGTAGATATTAGGTATCAAACAAAATTAAATATTAATTAATATTATACATTAAAAAGTATTAAAATTGAGTATTAAAATTAACCAAAAAAATCCATTTAGTTTAGTAGAATTGAGTGAATTCAGAATAATTCAAGAGAATTTCAAAGATTTAACAGAATTGAAAACAATTCAGAATAAATTAATAAAGATTCAGGGTGAATTCTAAAAGAATTAAAATAAATCGCAAAAAATAATTTAAAATCTCTTCAAATCTTTGAAATCCCTTACAAAATTTCAAAGCTCTTGAAAATACCTTTGAATATTTGTAAAATACCCTCTAATATTTGAAGTCCCTTGTAATCTCATTGAATTACTGAAAGAAATTGAAAATTCCTTGAAATATTTTAAAGTACCCAAAAATATTTCAAATCCCTTAAAATACTTTGAAATACCCCCTGAAAGTTTGTTTAAATCCTGTAAAATGATTACAATTTTTTTAAATCCCTTGACATTTTTTAAAGCTCTTGAAAATTGCTCTGAATTTTAAAAAATACCCCAAAACCTTTGAAATTTTTTGGGGTCCCTTTAAATTATTGAAATCCATCAAATAATTCCTTGAAATCTTTTAAAATGTCCTAAAATATTTCAAATCCTTTGAAAACCCTTGAAACATTTTAAGGCTCTTGAAAATTTCCAAAATACCCGAAGATAT
>CAKNXH010042074.1:0-11084 GCA_932178445.1 Andricus quercusramuli
CAGTAGAAAATTAAACTATTTGGTTGAAAATTAAGGTTTCGGTTGAAAAATAATTTTCTCGGGTTCAAAATTCAACTGTTTTTCGAAAAAACCGTCTTTTTGGGTTGGAAATTTTATTATTTTGTAGAAAATTCGATTGAAAATTAAATTTTTGGTTAAAAAGTCTTATTTTCGAGTTGAATATTTAACTGTTTCTTAAAAAATTCGTCTTTTGGGTTGAAAATTTTATTATTTTGGTAGCAAATTTAACTATTTGCTTTAAAATTAATTAAAATTAATTTAAAATAAAACTATTTGCTTATTTTCGGGTAGAAGATTCAACTGTTTCTTCAAAAATGTGTCTTTTCGCGTTGAAAATGTATCTTTCAGTTGAAAATTCAGTTATTCGGTTAAAAATATATTGATAATGTAATTATTTTCGTTAATATTTCCACTATTTTCTTAAATATTCATCTTTTTCGGTCGAAAATTTCACTGTTTTTATGAAAATTCGTCTTTTTGAATTAAAAATTCTATTATTTGGAAAAAAATCCAACTACTTGGTAATTTGTTTGGAAATTCGTATTTTTGGGTTGAATTTAACTCTTTTTTATTCAAAACAAAAATATTTTTTTTTTTAAACATCAACTTTTTACTTGAAAATTAACTTGTTGGTCAAAAATCCAACTGTTTCATGAATAATTAGTCGTTTTTGCGTTGAAAATTCAATTATTCTAGTAGGAAATTAAACTGTTTGGTCGAAAACGAAGGTTTTGGTTGAAAATTCAATTGTTTCGTAAAAAATTGGTCTTTTGGGCTGAAAATGTATCTTTTAGTTGAAAATTCAGCCATTTAGTTAAAAATATATTGATAATGTAATTATTTTCGTTAATATTTCCACTATTTTCTTAAAAAGTCATCTTTTTCGGTCGAAAATTGCACTGTTTTTATGAAAATTCGTATTTTTGGATTTAAAATTCAACTGTTTTCTAAAAAAAAATCGTCTTTTTGTCTAAAAAAGTCAACTATTCGGTTGAAAATGAAGTTTTTTGTTAAAAATTCTTATTTTTAAGTTGAATACTTAACTGTTTCTGAAAAAAAAATTTTTTTTGCTAAAAATTCTGTTATATTGGTAGCCCATACAACTTTTTGCTTGCAAATCAATTTTTTTATTGAAGATTCTTATCTTCGGATTGAAATTTCAACTATTTTTAGAAAAATTCGTCTTTTTGAATTGGAAATTCTATTATTTGGAAAAAGTCCAACTACTTGGTAATTTGGTTGAAAATTCGTCTTTTGGGGTTGAATGCAATTGTTTTTTATTCAAAATAAACATATTTTTTGTCAAAACATGAACGCTTTGCTTGAAAATTAACTTCTTGGTAAAAAATTCAACTGTTTCATAAATAATTAGTCGTTTTTGCGTTGAAAATTCAATTATTTCAGCATAAAATTAAACTATTTGGTTGAAAATTAAGGTTTTGGTTGAAAAATAATTGTTCCGGGTTCAAAATTCAACTGTTTTTCGAAAAAATCGACTTTTTGGGCTGAAAATTTTATTATTTTGTAGAAAATTCGATTATTTGGTTGAAAATCAACTTTTTGGTTAAAAATTCTTATTTTCGAGTTAAATATTTAACTGTTTCTTAAAAAATTCGTCTTTTGGGTAGAAAATTCTATTATTTTGGTAGCAAATTCAACTGTTTGCTTTAAAATTAACTTTTTGATTGAAAATTCTAGATTTCAGGTTGAAAATTCAAGTGTTTTTTAAAAAAATTGGTCATTTTGTGTTAAAAATTCTATTATTTCGTAAAAAATCCATCTGTTTGGTTGAAAATTAACTTTGTGGTTGAAAATTCTTATTTTCGGGTAGAAGATTCAACTGTTTCTTCAAAAATTTGTCTTTTCAGATTGAAAATTCTATTATTTGGTAGAAAATTCAATTGTTTGTTTTAAAATCCACTTTTTGGTTAAAAATTCATATTTTCGGGTTGAAAATTCAAGTGTTTTGTTGAAAATTTGTCTGTTTTGGTTGGCTTCAGGTGCTTTTACTTGAATTCAAAATATTTTAATGGTTGTAATATCAACAATTACATATTGTGATAAGAATTCAAATTTTTTATTGAAAATTCAACTACCTGGTTTTAAGTTGAACTCCTTTGCTTAAGATTTTGTTTTCATGATTCATCAATTAAAAATTTCAAAGGCTTTGTTGAAAATTAATTTTTTGGTTCAAGATTGGACTATTTTGTAGAAAAATAATATTTCCGGGTTGAAAATTAAACCTTTTTTTAATAAATTTGTTTTTTGTGTTGAAAATTCTATTATTTTTGTAGCAAAATCAACTATTTGCTTGAAAATTAACTTTTTGATTGAAAATTTTTATTTTTGGGTTGAAATTTCAAGTGTTTAAAAAAAAATCATCTTTTTGAATTGTAAATTCTATTATTTGGAAAAAATGTAACTGTTGAATTGAAATTTAACTTTTCGCTTGAAAATTAACTGTTTTTTGTTGAAAATTCTTGTTTTCGGGTTCAAAATTCAACTGCTTCTTAAAAAATTCATATTTTTGAATTGAACATTTTATTATTTGGTAGAAAATTCAATTATTTGGTTGAAAATCAACTTTTTGGTTTAACATTCTTATTTTCGAGTTGAATATTTAACTGTTTCTTAAAAATACGTCTTTTTGGGTTGAAAATTCTATTATTTTTGTAGCAAATTCAACTATTGGCTTGGAAGTGAACTTTCTGATTCAAAATTCTAATTTTCAGGTTGAAAATTCAAGTGTTTCGTAAAAAATTCGCCTTTTTGTATTAAAAATTCTATTATTTGGTAAAAAATCCAACTGTTTAGTTGAAAATTAACTTTTTGGCTGAACATTTTTATTTACGGGTTTAGAATTCTTATTTTTAGATTGAAAATTTAACTGCTTCTGAAAAAATTCGTCTTTTTGTGTGGAAATTTCTATTATTTTGGTAAAAAAATCAATGATTGGTTTGAAAATTAATTTTTCGATTGAAAATTCATATTTTGGGCTGAACATTTTTATTTTCTAGCTTAAAATTTTTATTTTTGGATTGGAAATTCAACTGATTCTGAATCAATTTCTCTTTTTGTGTGGAAAATTCTATTATTTTGGTAGCAAAATCAACGATTTGCTTGAAAATTAACTTTTTGATTAAAAATTCATATTTTCGGGTCCAAAAATTCATCTGTTTTGTTGAAAATTCGTCCTTTTGTGTTGAATTCATCTGTTTTTTATTTTAAATTAAAATATTTTTTCAGTTAAGTAATCAACTATTACTGAAAATGTAATTATTCCATTTATTGTTGAAAATTCATAGTTTTGATTTGCAAGTTCAACTATTTAATTGAAACTATACTTTTTTTGGTTAAAAATTCAGTTATTTGGTTGAAAATTCAACTATTATGTTGATAATTTAATTATTTTGTTAAAAATTCATCTAATTTGGTCGAAAATTTGAATATTTTATTGTAGAAGATTCGTCCTTTTGGATTCAAAATTTAATTGTCTTCTGAAAAATTCGTTTTTTTGGGTTGAAAGTTTTATTATTTTAGTAGAAAATTAACGTTTTTATTTAAAATTAATATTTTTGGGTTGAAAAGTCAACTGTTTCGTTGGAAATTCGTCTTTTTGAGTTGAATTCAACTGTTTTTGATTTAAAATAATAATATTTTTTGGCTGAAATATCAACTTTTTGCTTGAAAATTAACTTTTTGGTCGAAAATTCAACTGTTTCATACGAAATTCGTCGTTTTTGCGTTGAAAATTCAATTATTCTAGTAGAAAATTCAATTATTTGGTTGAAAATTAAGGTTTTGGTTAAAAATTAATTTTTTCGGGTTGACAATTCAACTATTTCTTTTAAAATATATTTTTTGTTAAGATTTTCACTATTTTGTTAAAAAGTCATCTTTTTTGGTAGAAAATTTTACTGTTTTTATGAAAATTTGTACTTTTGGATTAAAAATTCAGCTATTTTCTAAACAAAATTCATCTTTTTGGCTTGAAAATTCAATTATTTGGTAGAAAATGACTTTTTGCTTGAAAATTATTGTTTTGATTGAAAATTAATATTTTTTGGTTGCAAAGCCAAAAAAAAATCATCTTCTTGGGCTGAATTGAAGTGTTTTTGATTTAAAATAAAAATATTTGTCGGTTGAAATATTAACTATTACGTGTTTTGTTGAAAATTCATTTTTGGGTTAAAAAATCAATTATTCCGCTAAAAAATTCAACTATTTGGTTGGAAATGTATTTTTTTGTTTGAAAATTTAATTATTTAGTTAAAAATTCAACTAGCATATTGATAAATTATTTATCTTTGTTAAATTTACACTAGTTTGCTAAAAGGTAATTTTTTTGATGAAAAATGTTACTGTTTTGGTGTAAATTCGTACTTTTTGCTTTAAAATTCAACTTTTTAACAACAACAAAATTGTCTCTTTATCTGGAAAATTCAACTATTTGGTTGAAAATGAACTTTCTGCTTGAAAATTAACTTTTCAGTTAAAAATTAATATTTTCGGGTTGAAAATTCATCTGTTTCTTAAAAAATTCGTTGTTTTTGTTGAAATTCTATCATTCTTGTAGAAAATTAAACTATTTGGTTAAAAATTAATTTTTTGGTTGATTATTCATTTTCTTGGGTTTAAAATTCAATATGTTTTGTAAAAAAGTTGTCTTTTTGGGTTCAAAATTCTATTATTCTATCTGTTTTTAATTTTTTGAAAACTTCTCAAGATTTAAATTATTTTCTAATCTTTCTAAAATTTCTTAAAATTTGAAATGTCTTTCCGAACTTCAGCAGTTTACATGATATTCTTTACAATTTTACAAAATTGAAAAAAATTGTCTTGAGACATTCCAAATTCTTTTTTGACATATTTTGAAATCATCAAAAATGTAAATTAATTTATTAAAATAAAACCCGAATCATTTCAAAAGAATAGTTAAATTTTTAGTTTAAAAATCAATTGAAGAAAAAAACAATTTTCAACTGAGGAAATAAATTTTCAACCAAAAACACTAATTTTCTATCAAAAAAGTTACTTTTAACTGAAATAATGAATCTTCAACAAATAAAATAAAAAAAATTAAATAAAAAAACTGATTTTCAACTGAAGAAAGATATTTTCAACCAACGACATAATTTTTTAACAAAATACATGAATTTTTAACTACAATTTGAATTTTCAAAGAAATACCCAACCTAATAGTTATATTGTTAATAACCATAAGGATTAATTTTCAGCCGAAAGGAGTAATTTTTACCAAAATACATGAATTTTCAACCAAATTTTTAATTCTTTAAGGAATTTTTAACCTAATGGTTTAATTTTTAACTAAAGAAATAAATTTATAACCGGAAAGATTAATTTTCTACCAAAATACATAATTTTTTAACAAAATAAATGAATGTTCAACCAAATATTGCATTTTTTAAGAAATATTCAACGTAGTACTTAACTTTTCAACCACAAAGATTAATTTTCTACCAAAAAGGATTATTTTTTATCAGAATAAATTAATTCTCAACCAAATTTTTCATTTTTAAAGAACTTTTAACCTAATGGTTTAATTTTCAACCAAAGAAATAAATTTGCAACCAAAAAGATTAATTTTGTACTAAAATGCATACATTTTTAACAAAATACATGAGTTTTTAACTAAATTTCGAATTTTTAACGGAATATTCAACATAATCCTTGAATTTTCAGTTGAAAAAATTCATTTTCGAAAAAAGAAACTCATTTTTAAGAAAATAGTTACATTTTTAAGCAAATAAAGTTATTTTTAATTGAAATAATAAATCTTTTAATAAAATTGTTAACCCAATAGATGAATTTTCTTCAAGAAAGACATATTTTCATGAAAATAGTTGAATTTTCAACCAAACAAATGAATTTTGAACCAAGAAGATGAAACGTCTAGCAAAGCAGATAAATTTCGATGAAAAATGAAATAGTTACATTTTCAGTTGAAAAAAAAAACATTTTTAACCAAAAAAACTAATTTTCTACCAAAGAAGGAAATTTTCAAGCAAAAAGCTTAATTTTCAACCAAAAAACATCAATTTTTAACCAAATAAATTAATTTTCAACCAAATTTTGAATTTTTATAGGAATATTCAACCTAATAGTTGACTTTTTAACCATAAAGATTGATTTTCTACCAAAGAAAGTTAATTTTCACCAGAACTGATAAATTTTCAACCAATGAAATAAAATTTTCAACCAAAAAACTGAGTTAGTCACCAAGCATATTAATATTCTACCAGAAAAATCAAACTTTCAACAAAATACAGAAATTTTCAACCCAATAGTTGAATTTTCAATTGAAGAAGATAAATATTTAACCAAACATGGAATACTTCAATTTTCAGTTAAAAAATTCATTTTCTCAACAAAAAAAAACTAATTTCCGAAGATATTTAAACTTTTAAGCAATGAATTTTCTACAAGAATAAAAAATTTTCAACAAAATAGATGTATCTTCAACCAAACAGACGAATTGCGAATCAAAAAGATTAAAAGTCTAGCAAAGAAGATATATTTCGATGGAAAATGGAATAGTTACCTTTTCAGTTTAAAAAAAAATTAATTTTCAACTAAAGAAATAAATTTACAACCAAAATAATTAATTTTCTACCGAACAAAATCAATTTTTAACAAAATAAATTAATTTTTATCCTAATTTGTAATTTTTAAAGGAATATTCAACATAATAGTTAAGTTTTCAACCATAAAGACTAATTTTATATGAAAAAAGATTAATTTTTCACGAAATAACATGAATTTTCAATTAAATTATATTTTTTTCTGGAAAATTCAACTATATGGTTGAAAATCAACTTTTTGCTTGAAAATGCAACTGTTTTGTAAGAAAATCGTCTTTTTGGGTAAAAAATTCTATTATTCTAGTGGAAAATTAAACTATTTGGTTGAAAATTAATATTTTCTGGTTGAAAAGTCAAATGTTTTGTTAAAAATTCGACTTCTTGGGTCGAATTTAACAGTTATTGATTTAAAATAAAATTATTTGTTGGTTGTAATATTAACTATTACATGTTTTGTTAAAAATTCATTTTTGTGGTGAAAATTGTATTATTTCGGTAGGAACTTCAACTATTCCCTTGAAAATTAACTCCTTGGTTGAAATTTCAACTGTTTCGCAAAACATTCGTTTTTTTGTTGAAATTATATTATTCTAGTGTAAAATTAAACTATTTGTTTAAAAATTTTTTTTGCTAAAATGTCATTTTTTGTGTGGAAAATTTTACTGTTTTGATGAAATGTACTTTTGGATTTAAAGTTCAACTGTTTTCTAAAAAATGCGTCATTTTGACTTGAAAATTCAACTATTTGATTGAAAATTAACTGTTTGCTTGAAAATGAACTTTTCGGTTGAAAATTAATATTTTTTGGTGGAAAATTGTACTGTTTTTATGAAAATTCGTACTTTTGGATTTGAAATTCAACTGTTTTCTAACAAAATTCGTCATTTTGGCTTGAAAATGTAACTGTTTATTTGAAAATGAACTTTTTACTTGAAAATTAACTTTTTAGTTGAAAATTCAACTGTTTCGCAAAATATCGTCTTTTTGGATCGAAAATTCTATTATCCTAGTGGAAAATTAAACTATTTGGTTGAAAATTAATGTTTTGGTTGAACATTCATTTTTTTGGGTTTAAAATTCAATTGTTTTGTAAAAAAGTTTTCTTTTTGGGTTCAAAATTCTACTATTCAAGTAGAAAATTCAACTTTTTCGTTGGAAATGTATCTTTCTTAGTTGAAAATTCAAATATTTGGTTAAAAAATCCACTACTCTATTGATAATTTAATTATTTTTATTAAAAATTCCACTATTTTACTAAAAATGCATTTTTTATTGGTCGACAATTTTACTATTTTGATGAAAATTCGTACTTCTGGATTTAATTAAATTCAACTGTTTTCTAAAAAAATTTGTTTTTTTTTGTCTTTAAAATTCAACTATTTGGTTGAAAATGAACTTTTTGCTTAAAAATTAGCCTTTAGCTGAAAATTCAACTGACTTTTTGGGTAAAAAATCTATTATTCTAGTGGAAAATTAAACTATTTGGTTGACAATTAACGTTTTGGTTGAAAATTAATATTTTCTGGTTGAAAAGTCAACTATTTTGTTAAAAATTCGCCTTCTTGGGTTGAATTCAACTTTTTGGTTGAAATATCAATTATTACATGTTTTGTTGAAAATTCATTTATTTCGGTAGAAAATTCTACTATTTGGTTGAAAATGTATCTTTTTTAGTTGAAAGTTCAACTATTTGGTTGAGGATTCAACTACTATATTGATAATTTATTTATATGAATTAAAATTCCACTATTTTGCTAAAAAGTCATTTTTTTTTTTGTCGAAAATTGTACTGTTTTGATCAAATGTCGTACTTTTAGATTTGAAGTTTAACTTTTTTCTGCATAATTTGTCTTTTGGCTTGAAAATTCAACTATTTACTTGAAAATAAAGTTTTCAGTTGAAAATTCATATTTTCGTGTTGAAAATGCAACTGCTTCGTAAGAAAATCGTCTGTAAGCATCCAAAATTCTATTATTCTCGTGGAAAATTAACGTTTCCGTTGAAAATTAATATTTTCTCGTTGAAAAGTCAACAGTTTTATTAAAAATTCGTCTCCTTGTATTGAATTCCAATTGTTTTTGATTTAAAATAAAAATATTTTTTGGTTGAAATATTAACTACTACACGTTTTGTTGAAAATTCATTTTTGTGTTGAAAATTTTATGGTTTCGGTAAAAACTTCAACTATTTGCTGAAAAATTAACTTCCTGGTTTAAATTTCAACTCTTTCGCAAAACATTCGTTTTTTGGTTGAAATTATATTATTCTAGTGTAAAATTAAACTATTTGTTTGAATTTTTTTTGCTCAAAAGTCATTTTTTTGGCTTAAAAACTCAACTATTTGATTGAAAATTAACTGTTTGATTGAAAATGAACTTTTCAGTTGAAAATTCATATTTTTTGGTGGAAAATTGTACTGTTTTTATGAAAATTCGTACTTTTGGATTTAAAGTTCAACTGTTTTCTAAAAAAATTCGTCATTTTGGCTTGAAAATTCAACTGTTTATTTGAAAATGAACTTTTTACTTGAAAATTAACTTTTTAGTTGAAAATTCAACTGTTTCGAAAAAAATTGTGTTTTTGGATCGAAAATTCTATTATCCTGGTAGAAAATTAAACTGTTTGTTTGAAAATTAACGTTTTGGGTGATATGGTATTTTTAATGAATGATAATTAATAATTAATTTTGTATTTGATAATAATTAATATTTATAATTAATATGGTGCCTATAATACATTAATTTGATTCAAATAAAAATTATAAAAGCTTGGTCATCAGTTCCAAAAGTATAATGAAAAAATGATATTAAAAAATTTGTCAATCCAAATTCTAATTTACTTTTTCTGTTATAAATTGCAGGTTTGTCAACTGCAAGTCATGCACGCACCTCACCTAATGCAGTTCCAAGTTTTCTGAAATTACCAAACTCCACCTCACCTTCGATCTACGAGCCAAATTTCGCACTTTCTCCAAGATCGATCGATTTTGGATTCACAATACCACCACCAGATATATCCAGAATAAGCATCACTGAGACCCCGATTTCAATAAATCGCCACATAGAGGAACCTTACAAAATAATTCACAACAAAGAGGACATTGTGCCAGACAAATTCATCGATCTCCCAACTCTGGAGAATGTTATTGAAAAACATGCAGTGAGAATGATCATCATTCGAAAGCACAAGATGAAAGTTCACAAGCTGAAGAAGCTGCGCAAGAGGATGAAATACGTGAACATGAAGGTGAAGAAAAGGCGCAAGATTAAGAGGGAAAAAGGGTTCAAAAGACACATTTTTAATATTGTCAGCAACGCGGGAAAGTTCAATCCTAAGAAGTATGTGAAAGAGAGGCTTTCGCTACTCACGAGGCCAATTTATCCGACGAGATGGAGAGGTGAAATTCTTCCACCAGCGGTGATAAGAGAATTCGTTTTCGCACAGCGAGCGAAAGTTGCTGCAAAAAAGAATAAGAAACGTTTGACATTATGAGTGGATTTTTGTAAGATAGCTGAGGAATAAAGGTATAATGTTATTAAGTTGAATCTACATTTTTTTATAATTTATTATACTTGAATATTGATTAATAATTGCCCTTTCTTTCGGAAATAGCACGGTTCATTTTTGAACATTTTTTTATTTTTAGGTAAAAGTTTTACTTTTAAGGATCAAGAGTAAGAAAAATGTGACATTTTTCATGATGAAAGTGAGAGAAATTCGGGATCTGTGATGTAATGTTTTATTTAATCAAGACAGAAGCATATAACAGTGTTTCAATTTATATCTTCGCTATTACACGCCTGTAGCATACCTCTGTGACTTTGACAACAGCGCCATCTGACACGCGAACTATTGGGTATCTGGAAGTTATTTGGGCAATGTTTATGAAAAAAAGCAGTGAATATCAATTAATTTCGATCAAAAATGTTAATCTTTGGTTTCAAATTAATTTTTTACTATAAGATTTTTCGTTAATATTGAATTGAAATTCGAATTCCTTCCCAATAGTTCCAAATTGGTGGCGCTGTCGTAGCTACCCAACAGGCGTATTGAATAGCGACTGAAAAACCTTTTTTGGTTCAAAATTCAACTGTTTTGTTGAAAATGTAATTATTTCATGTTTGGTTAAACATTTACCTTCTTTAGTTGAAAATTCAACCATTTGATTGAAAATTTATGTTTTTTTTTTTAAGTTTGCCTTTTTTGGTAGAATATTAATTTTCTTGGTGACTAACTCAGCTTTTTGGTTGAAAACTCATTAATTTGGTTAAAAATTCAATTCAAAATTTGGTTTAAAATTCAGTACCTTGGTTGAAAATTAAACTAATTGGTTAAAAATTACTTAAAAATTCAAAATTCAGTTGAAAATTCATGTTTTCTAGTAAAAATTAATCTTTTTGGTAGCAGTTAAATTTTCAACCATAAAGATTATTTTTCTACAAAAAAAGATTAATTTTTACT
>CAKNXH010042075.1:6036-17379 GCA_932178445.1 Andricus quercusramuli
CCCTCCTGTTACTGAACATTAGTTTTTAGAGCCTCCCCCCCTCAAAATGGTAACGTAGTTTTTGGACCGCACCTAATAAACATGCTGAAAATAAATATAATATTAACAAACCTTCACTCTTCAACCTTCAAATAGGAACATTCTTCAAGCAGGAACGGGAATACTTTTTTCTACTCAACGCATATTACCAAAAAGTCTTGTCGATTTTCCCTAAAAACAGTATTTTGTTTAAATTTGCTCCCTTCATGTGATTAACTGAGCAAGTGTTCCCTGAGTCCTGAGACTCAGTACCCCCAACTTTGGCATGTTGAGCTACTGCGCTTGCCCGGCGCAGCGGTCCTCATTGGTCGCTGTTGGCGCGTGATTTAAGCCGGGTATAATTAACAAATATTGATATTAAAGTAGATAATTATTATAAATTGCACATTCATATCAGAAATTACATAATTTGTGATGTAAGGTTAGAAAAAAATAATAATGCGTATATTATTCAAAACCCTTTTTTATGGAAATATAAATTTATCTTTTGAATTCAAAGAAAATATGCTATTATTAACGAAATATACGCATTATTATTTTTTTCTGACCTTTCATCACAAATTACGTTATTTCTGATATTAATTTGCAATTTATAATAATTATCTACTTTAATTTCAATAATTGTTAATTATGCCCGGTTTAAATCGCGCGCCAACAGCGACCAATGAGGATAGCTGCGCGGGGCAAGCGCAGTAGCTCAACATGCCAAAGTTGGGGGCATTGCTGAGACTTAAGGCTCTTTTACACCTTCAGTCAACCGGTCGTCGACCGACCAACATATCGGCATATCCATTCACACCATCGGAAAATTCAGTTGAATCTAGTAATATTTTAGTTAGCTTCTGAAAATCACTGAAAGATTACTAAAATATTACTAGATTTCACTGAATATGTGGAGGTGTGAATGGATATTTCGATATGTTGGTCGGTCGACGGCTGATTGACGGAATGTGTAAAAGAGCCTTTATATTATTTAGAAATATTCACATTATACAGATTAAAAAATATACAAAGATAAATAATGAATGAGAAATATGTCTACTTACGTTTTCATGTATTCAGTTTTTGTTTGGTTTTTCACTCACTATTCAACTAAAAAGCACATTCTGTCAAGTAACATAATAGTGATGAGATATCGATATCGAAATTATGACAAAATATCAATATTGTCTTTGATATATCGGTTTCTAAATATCGATATGAAATATCGATATATCGGACTCTGAATATCGATATTTTCGATATTCGATATCGATATCCCATCATTAGGTCGCAGGTAAAACTTACTAGACGCCGCTAAATGAACTCTAGACGAACCCTAGACAAGGCGACCGTCATAAAATTGCCCTAGACGTTCGCTAGACGAGCAGAGTCTAGAAAGTATCTAGAAATAATCTAGATTTTCGGTACGGATACTATGGGCCCGAGCACAATGGAGACCCGAACTCGAAACCTGAACCCGAAGATATCTCTGTCTCTTTTCACCGTAGCTACGGTAAGAAAGGACAGAGTTATCTTCGGTTTCAGGTATCTATTGTGCTCGGGCCCTATGTTGAATGGTAACCAAGATGGCCGTGGAGCTGGTATGCGCGAGTTGGACGGAAATAAAATGTTTTTCGACTAGACCATGAGTAGGTTGGATCATGGGTTTCGCGATACTGGCCATGATCCAATAAATACATGGTCTAGCCACTTGAGGGCTTCGTTTCGTCCGAGTCACGCAACCGCTTAATTCCACCATTTTCTTATTATGACCGCGCAGTTTGAGTTTGACGCGTACGTTGCGTACGACAAACTATTATAAGAAAATGAAATTGTAGGAAGAAATAATATGAAAATATTGAAATAATGAATTCCAAAAAAACTTGGAATAAGTACTGAATGATATTATAAGAACACTGATAAGATAATAAATTATATACAGAAGAGAATGGGAGTTTGTAAATAAAAGTGAATGAGGGTGATGAAAAGTACATACAAATTTTGATATTTATGTCAATTATATTGTAAACATCTCCGTTTAACAGTGTATATACAATTCTCACTCTATGCAAAAGTGACAGATGACCGCAATAGGAACACGCGGGTCCGTAAATTTTAAAGAAATGTTTGTAAGGTCTGTATCCGGACGACAATAGCTTTGCGCTTGAAGAATGTATGATTTCCACTTCTTCTTTAGGTTATTTCCTCCACACTAGATCTTGAGATGAATCCTTAAAAAAAAAGTAATATTGATGTGATAACGAAAAAGTATTTTAATTTCATATGAAAACAGTTGAATTCATTCCAAAAATACGACTTTTCAACAAAATAGGTTATTTTTCAATCAAATTGTTGAGCTTGTAAGCCAAAAAGTCTAATTTTCACAAAATAACTGTTGAATTTTCAACCAGTAAATATGGGTTTTTGACAAAAAATGATCTGTCCAACAAATACTTGAATTTGTTATGACAGCAGAAGGATATTCAACCGAAAAAGGCAAAGTTTCAACAAAATAAGTACATTTCGAACCAGAAAGATGAATTTTCAAATAAAATTATGAATTTCTAAAGAAAAGGGTGATTTTCAATGAAGAAGATTAATTTTCTACCAAAGAAAACGAAGTTTGAACTGAAGGGATGAATTTTCAACAAAAAAACCAAATAAGATAAAATCTCATCGAAAAATGTGAAAATGTAGAAGATTAAAAAATTTAATTTGAAAACTAGAATTATTAGATAAATTAGAATTTTTAGCAGGATTCATGACAATTCCCTGGCGGACCGGTCGAACGCAAACGTTACGCTGCAGCGTAACGGTAGAGTAATGGTAAAGTAATATGGCATTACAACTAATAAAAGAAACAAAATAAATATGTAAAATTTTGCAATTATGATATAAGGCCATGTAACGAGAGGGTCACGTGACCAAGCTAGTCCTCAAATTTGCAATGTAAACTTACGTCCAAAAGAAATAAGATATCGCGCTCAAAGCTTGGGAAATGAAAGAGGAGACAATAATGTTTACGGCTCTGGTCTTTTCTAGTGGAAGTTTTGAAAAAAAAAAATTTCGAATAAAATAAAACTGGAAGCTATATCGATACTTTCCCATGTCAACTTACGTCCGCACGGAAGAAGATATCGTACTGAAAATTTAGCATGCTAAGTAGAAGGCTCGAAGGAAGGCGGCTCTGGTCCTAAATATTTGGAATTGTGAAAAAAGTTTTGTACTAATTTGGAGAAATACCGACCGTGCTCCAGAACACTACAAGAAATTTTCCATTTTGTGCGTGTCTGAAATACGTGTCAGCTGTTTCAGAGCAGCACTATCGCAGCAAGCAACTTCGCACTTCCACGGGTCTGTGGGTAAAACAGATTGCATGATACTGAAGCGGAAATGCATCGGTCAATATTTATAATTTTCATAAATAAACTTTTTTCTTCTCCCAACTCTGTGCCTTGCCACAAATGGTCATTTACTATTTTTTAATATTTTCGGAAAATTTTTCCGCGATATTCAAACTTTTATTTTTAAATATGGGTGAAAAATATTTATCTCAGGACTGACTCGATCAGCTGTTATACTCATTGCATGTTGCAACAAGTTTATTTTTCAGCGTTAAAAAATAAAAAAACAAAATTGCTGTCAGTGACGTCAGCAAAAGGCGGCTTCAAGTACATCGCTAATAGCATTTTACGCGCGAAGTTCAAAAATGGAATTAAGAATTGGAAAATGCAAATGTGTCAAATAGATGTAAATAAATATATTCAATAATTAAATTAATGTAAAACAAGATGGCGATGTTTGAATTTAACAGGTAGATTGTAAAAATTTCGTCGCAGTTATTGAATTTTAATTTTTTACATTTGACAGCATGAAACTTTATCGACTGCGGTAACATACGAGATAATAAAAGCCAAACAACGTACGATATAAAAAAGTCAAGAGAAGCTTTTTGACCTTTTTGGAAGCCCTACAAGATTATTATAGGAACTGTTTGAATTTTTTTGAAAAATCGAAAATTCCAAGTTTCTGACCAATGGTTCTGGTTTTAACCACAAAAAAAATAATAAAAAATTAACAAAAATTGTTGAGGAAAAAAATCTATAAATTTGTTATTGTCGATTCTTTGATATGTGTAGTTTTCGTTTTAATCGTAAAAAATAAGAAACTTGAATTTTCGGAAAAACGACAGAAGATCCAGAAGAATGGAAACAAGTTTTCCAACAAAAAAGATGTATAAGTTTTGTAAAAATCATTTTTTTATAGGATGTGTAGTTTCTGTTTCAATTGTAAAAGATAAAAATAAAAATTTGAATTATTCGAAGAACGGCACAAGCTACAAAAAAAAATGTAAAACAAAAGTTGTTCAGCCTAAAAAGAGCTACAAATTAGTTATGAATTATTTTTTTCTAGGGTGAAGTTTTTGTTTCAATCGTAAGAAATAACATGAAAAATGAAAACAAATTACATTTTTGGAAGGACGACACAAGGGTCGAAGAGAAATTAATAAAGAAAAGTTTATTCAGCAAAATGTTTGCCAACATTATATGTACACATGTTTTTGAAACCATTATATGCTAGGAAGCACGACACAGCAAGAGGCAATAAAATGCTTAATAACAAAATTGTCTTTTTTCGATAAGATGTGCACTATTCTTTATTTCCTCAGCTGTTACAATTACTGATAAAAATAGTGACGTTCATTAAAACTTAGGGTTATATCACGTCATGTCCTTTTTAGCGTTGTTATAAGTGACAAAATGCCAAATTCGTGTTGCATATTTCATATGGATAACCTAAGTTCAATTTGAGAAATAACAATTTTCGAAAATATATATTTAACCTTAAAAGTAACCATTGGAATATTACTCAAAACTAATTAATTTGCGAATAACTTATTTAATTACAGGTGTGTAATACAACAGAATAACGTAAGAAGTATACTATCATTCTAGTACTTAAGAATTTCATTATAAAACGTCCACTTATAAACACTTTGTGGACATGGCGTACAATAATTCTGAGAAAGAATGAATTTTTTGAGTCTTATATTACGCCACGTGCAAAACAAATTTTCCACTATAACTATATTACTATAACTTTGAGGCGACGATATGTTGATACATACACTTTTTACAGTAGCTAAGAATGAAAATTAATACGAAATAAAGTACAAATAGTAAAGTAATCAGCAAAGATAAAGTTTGTACTTTATTTTGCAGTTTCGGAATAAGCAGCCACAGACTGAGGTACAGAAATAAATATAATATATATTTGATATAATAGAGTTGCATATAATGTAAAATTAGCATTTTCGACAAAATCGAGAGCGAAGCGTGAGATAACAAAAAAAACCCGCACTGAGCAAGTTTGAACAAACAGTCGGATTTTCAACCAAAAATGATGATTTTGTAACAAAATTCTTAATTTTTTAACAAAATATACTGAGTATACTGTAAGCGACCCAGGAAAGAAGAACCCGTTAAAATTGCGTACCTGTCATTTGCAGATTCACATTTTTAAAACTGAATTGGTTTGCGACCATATGAAACGGTCAGTTTGCCGAGTAGTTTCGAATGTGCAATGTAGTACAATGTCCATTGTAAGCAGTGTCATATTGGATCGGTTTACCTCTTTTTGAATGAGACCGACTTTTCTGAGGTTTGGCTGCCATACATCACATGATTTTTAAATTTTATAAATTATCGAGAGATTAAGACAAATCATATGAAAGGCTACTAGATTCCTTTCGCTATTTTAGTTCTAGAAGATGTAAAGGCTTTTTTGGCTTATAAGTCTGACAAAAAATAATGAGTAAAATTATGTTAGAAACCAATCGGTGGCAATCTGGAATTCCAGTGACAGATACGATTTTCGACGGCTTCCAAACCCATTCAAAGTAAGTGAATGGATTTTTGTTTCCTGGGGACCGTACTTAAAATACGTAACGGATGATATGCCCCCTTCAAAGTCCCTTATTCTCCCTGTAACGAAGCAACAAAAGATTTCTACATCCTCCCCTCACCATTACTGTACGTAATTTAGGGTTTCCAGAAATAATAAGATATGGAACTTGAAACTAATAAAAAAATTTGTATTTGAAACAATGCACGCTTTGCAGAGTGAACACTTTATAAACAAAATTCTATGATTTTTCCTTCGCTAATTTTTTTATTTTCCCTGACCATTAATATTCAAATACCAGCATTTTGATCTTGTAATATTTTTAACATAGGACCTTCTATAAATGGAAGAAGACAATACTTCAAATAAAAATTTAAAACTTTCACATTCACTTATTTTAAATCAAAAAATTACTTTTCTACTATAAAACATGACATTTGAACAAAATACTTGGATTTTCAACAAAAGAATGAAACTTTCAAGTTAAAAAAGTTTAAGTCTACATGTGAAAGGGTAATAGTTCATATTTCAACCAAAAAATATGAGATTTCATTTTTAAAAAAGGATTTTATAACCAAAAAGACGAATTTTCAATAAATAAAGAGTTTTTAGTAAAGAAAGAAGAGAAAGTTCACCTACATTGTTGAACCGTCAAGCCAAAAGACGAATTTTCTGTATAAAAGTTGAATTTCCAACCAGAAAATATGAATTTTTAGCTAGAAAATAATTATACCCACGCAGTTGAATTTACAACTGAAAAAAAAATCATTTTTCAAGAAAATAGTTAAACTCTTAACCAAAATATATCTTGAACAAAAACGATTCCTTAACAAAGTGGTTCAAAAAGTTTTTTCCATCAAACTAGTCGAACTGTCAAGCAAATAAGAGTAATTTTGAACCAAACAGTTGCACTTTTATCTAAGAAAGATGAAATTTGTACTAACTCAGATGAAATTTGTACTAACGCAGATGAATTTTTAAATCAATAAGACAAATTTCCAAAACAAATATTTTAATTTCATTCAAAAAGGATTTCAGTAGACTTTGCAACGCCAAAACATGACTTTTAAACGAGAAATAATTTTTTTACGAAGATACTTGAAGTTTTAAACCAAAAATACGCATTTTCAACACAGTGCAATTTTCAACCAAAAAGGATGACTAACAAATTTGTTCAATTTTTAACCAAATAATTGCATTCTGTTTCAAGAAAGATGCAATCTCTACTAAAATAGATTACTTTATAAATCAAAGACAAATTTTGAAAAAAATAATTGAATTTTCATTCAACATCAACACCAAAATATGAACTTTAAACAAGTAAATTTTTGTTCTAAATTAGTTACATTTTTAATAAAACAGTTGAATTTTCGACCAAAAAGGAGCACTTTAAATAAAATTGTTGAATTTTCAATTAAACAGTTGTAGTCTCAACCAAGAAAGATGCGAGTTTTACTTTAAAAAAAAAAAAGATTAATTTTCAAATTGAAATTACAAACTTCCAACAACTAAAACAGTTAAATTTATAACTAAAAAGATAATGATCAGGAGGAAGCAACTGAAAAAAAGAAATACAAATATAAATTCAAGGCAAATAAATTACTAAGAAGAATAGTATAACAGCGTCACCGCAAAACTTCATTTAAAAAATTCCCTAATGTTTGCCTGATCAATTTTTCGTTTGCCCTGACTACTAATAAGTAAAAACCAGAATCTGAAACTAGTAACAAATTTAAACCTACTATCTTTTATAAACGGAATAAAACAATTTCCAATTAAAATGGACAAATTTCAAATTTATTCTGTTTGAAAGTCGTTTAAAGTTATGGAAATTCTCTGACTTTCGTAAGATTTTTTTTTTCTAAATCGCTGACTTTTCCTTGACGAATAAACTTCCCTGCCTTTTTTCTAAATTGCTGTTGGCTAACTTTTGCCACTCACCAGGTTTCTTTGGAGCGTAAAGTTAAATTCATATTAAGTTTTTGGACTATTACTGCGAGTTACTTGTTTCATTTAGAAATTTCCCAAAATTACGTACTCGAATCAATTACACCCTAATGTGACAAAATCACTCGACCCTCCCTTCCTCCTCAGCTGTTACGTAACTTAAGTACGGTTCCCAACCGGACATCATAATTTGAAGCGCTACGAGTACTCTCAATACTCTCCGTGGGTCATTGTGCATTTCCAATCCGCTTCGATGAATTCCTGATCGCTCCCAAGAGTCGCTCAGAATCACTCTTGTATTATCCCAGCGAATACACTCTTTCCATAGCTTACGGAAACTGTGGCAGCTTCGAAAGGTTTCTTGGGGCTGTTAGTTTTCTACGTTGAGGTTTCTTGAACGTGGAGTTCACAATTTCCTGTAAAAAAAATAAAGTTTTGAAAGGGAAACGTGAAAAGGGGGTTGTTCTAAAACTATGGCTCGTTATTTGGAATACTATGCCATCCCTCTCCTACTTCGTTATAGATCATCAAGCAAACCTTGATCATAACGACTTTTCTCGAAAACCGTTAATTTTTCCATTCGATAATATGCATTTTTTGCTCAGAAGTTAATTTTCAATTTCAAAATTGATTTGGAATTCACCCTGAATTCTTATTGACTTATCCTGAATTCTTTTTAATTGTTTTGTATTCTTCAAAAATGACGCGAATCTACTCAATTGAATTAATTGAAAAAAATGTGTTTTTTTTTAAGTCACCCTGACGTCTTCGAAACTCGCCTTAAATTCTTATGCACTTTTCCAAATTCGTTTGAATTCACGTAAATTCTTCCACATTCACTCAAATTTTACTGAAATCAATGGAATATTTTGGATTTATATATATGTATTTTTTCCAATTCACTTGCATTGTTTCAAAATGTACCTTCAATTTTTATTAATTTCATCGAATTCTTCTTATTTCTCTGATATTCCTTTTAATTTTCTCAAATTTTATTTCATTATTGGTTTATTTATTCATTTTTTGGATTTATTACCTTTTAGTTTGAAATATGTACGTATATTGTTAATATTCCCATTTCTATACGTTAATTAGCGACAAATTACAAAGAGACATCTTTGCATTAGTCGAGGGGAAAAAATGTGTCGGGAAAACCCGGGAATTTCAAAATGTCTGATTTAGCTTAGAAATTGCCTAGACACCCGGAATATTTGCTACCTTTAATTTGACAACTTACACAAGTGGCACTAAACTATCGCCGAACTGTTCCTCCAGGAGTCGAATAATGGCACTGCATCTTCGGACAATATTAAGAAAATGAAGTTCCGGTTGCGTTCGACTTTCAGGAATAGGAACAGTTTGAAAGCCTAATTCGAGGGCATAATTAACGTGCTCATCTATGAGTTACTTCAATAAAATGTCCAGAATCTGTGTCCCATTCCCTGGCAAATCCGAAGGTTGCGAGAAAAGGCCACTTCTTTGAAAGGCCAATTTGCTCCTCTGTAGCAACTTGCGCGATATTTATATTCGTCCTGGTCCCAATAACCGCCTGCAGATCTCTCCTTCATTCCTGAAATCCGCCAGTTTGCAAGACTTTCTTTTGATGATTCTTTGACTCGTAGTACTCGAGTAGACGGACTGTTGATTTATCTTTCAGAGACTTTGTTTTCACTCTGCAAATTACGGTCAACAATCAATTACAGATTTCACAGCTCGAAATGACCGAAAAAAAAAGGAAATAGGGTTATTTTTTCCGAAAAAAGGGAAATAAATTCTGTTAAATAAAAGTATTGTAAGAATCATATTCCTATGATTGCAAGTCGAAATATATTTCATTTTCAAGAAAATAGTGTAATTTTCAACTAAAAAAGATGAATTTTCTACTAAAAGGGATAATGTTGAACCCAAAAAGATGAGTTTTCAACAATAGGCGACTTTTCAAGCTTGAAAGCCTAAGTTTTTAGAAAATATTTGACTTTTAAGCCCGAAAACATGAATTTTCTACAAGAAAAAAAGTTACCAAGAAAGATAAATTTTTAACCAAATAGTTGACTTTTCAAGCAAAAACACGAATTTTCAACAAATAAGGTTGAATTTTTAACTGAATATTGAATCTGAATATTGAAAAAAGGTTACTTTCGACCAAGAAGTTGAATTTTCAACCAAATAGTTTCATTTCCTGCCACCCTGTTGGAATTTCTACACAAAAAGATTAATTTTCTACAAAAGAGTTGAATTTTGAAGAAGAAATTATGAATTTTCAACAACAAATTATTTCCAAGCAAATAGATGTATCCTCAATCAAGACAGATTTCTTTTCAATCCTAAAATATGAATTAACCAATAAACCAATAACGATGAATTCTCTACGAAAAATGTAATAGTGGTTACTTCAACCAAAAATACTTTAAATTTAAATCAAAAACTGTGTAATTCTACCACAAATAAGAATTCTTAAACAAATAGTTGAATTCTCAAACAAAACAGATTAACTTTCAAACAAGCAATTTCATTTTTAACAAAAGCAATACATTTTCAACCAAAAGATAAAAAATAGTAAAATTTCCAACCGTAAAATATAATTTTTGT
This sequence comes from Andricus quercusramuli, assembly GCA_932178445.1. Classification (NCBI taxonomy): domain Eukaryota; kingdom Metazoa; phylum Arthropoda; class Insecta; order Hymenoptera; family Cynipidae; genus Andricus; species Andricus quercusramuli. Next base: position 16,498 of record CAKNXH010042075.1, read on the forward strand.
ACAAAGTAATTCAACTTTCATCCAAGTGGTTAAATTTCCAACAAAATAATTTAATTTTCAACCAAAACAGATGGAAATTCTGAACCGAAAATAGAACAGTAGATTTTTTGAACTAAAACCAATTAACTTTCAAACAAAAAAGATGACTTTCCTACCAAAAGATGAATTGTGAATCCAAAAGGATAAATTTTTAACGAAGCAGTTGAGTTTTCGACTAAAAAATATGATTTTTTAACAAAACAGTTGAATTTTCCACAAAATAATGTAATTTTCAACCAAAACAGATGGAAATTCTGAACCAAGAATATAATAGTAGACTTTTCAAATAATAAGGATGTTCAAGTTCAAAAAATTTTCAACCAAATAATAGAATTTTTAACGAAACAAGATGAAAATTCCGATTAAAAAATATAATAGTACACTTTTTAATGAAAGGTAATTATTTTTGAACGAAAAATAGTTGGAATTTCTCATTGAGATCTATTAATTAAGACAAGAAAACGAGAAAAAGGGAAAGTTTCTTGAACATAGAAGAAAAGGATGATTTTTTTTTTTTAAAGTGAAGAGAGTAATAGTGGAAAGAGTGTGCTGCCTGCAATGAAACAAATAATTAAAACAAAAAGTCATATTAAAGAAGACTTACGTAATGTACGCATCCACATGCTTGTGAAAAATGTTCCTGATGTGTTTAATTACATATTGTTCGTCAGTGCGCATATTGAACTTTTTTCAATCAGGCGAAAGCTTCACAGTTTTTAAACACAGCTTGTACAGGTTCGCGAGATACATTTCCGAATCGGAACAATTCGTTAATTTAGGCACGATGTATTGCTGCAGCCTCAAGTGATAAATATTGAGTACGAATTTCGCCATCACTTGTTC